>OZ026625.1:93704636-93874636 GCA_964020975.1 Hermodice carunculata
ATACGGCACCATCAACGAGATAAACATATTGGCTATGAGGTGCTTACAAACGGAAGATTTCAGCCACTTCTTGGAAAGAAAAAACTGAAAAATCCCTTTTGTCCCTTGTATTTACCAAATGTTGAAGGATACTGACTGACAGAAGGTTATTAAAAGGGCCGAGAGAAAGTTTTTTAGGAGTGCATGAGTGAAACTTATATCAAAAAAGCATTTGAAACCGAATAGATGTTTGATTTGCACTATTATAAGCGGGGGGGGGGGTATTTTAATTTTGCGGGGTGGGTGGATGGGTGGGTTTGGCTGGATTGAAGTTAAATTAAAGGCACAAAGTTTCTCGCTATAAATGCATGTTTTAGGATATTCACAATTCTTTTGTTATCTCGGAGCTGGAATTTTCCTGGTCACGGTTATGAATGTAAACCTGTTTTAGGCCCAAAGTTTATAAGTTTTGATTGGATAAAGAGGTTCGATAAATTCGTCAAGACAGATTAAACAGATTCAGAATGAAAATTTGGGACCCGAATTACCCCATTGCCGAAAGAAACTTCGTCGATAAATCAATGAAGGCGAAAAACGTCATGGCGATATTAGATATGGTTGAATGAGAAATTGGAAGAAAAGTTATTACTGGCGAATGCAAATTTATTAGAATTTTTTTCTGAAGATTTGTTGGAAGTTCCACAAAGAAAGTCTGTCATTCACACTAAGACATTACTTACACGCACTCAGACTTTTTGGGCGGGGGGGGGGGGGGGTTGTTTTGATTTCTCTAGGAATAGTAGATAGCAGAATGTGTTTGAGCGAGGTTCACCGCCTTTCCTCATGCATGCTGGAAAAGTGGTCAGTGTATTACAGTTATTTCTGAAGAAGGCGGTTTGCCTCAATTGAGGTGATAATCGATTAACAAAACAAAAAATAATGTTTGTTGACATTTGCATGTTTCAATACAGGGTTAGGACCTCCGAGGTGCATTGACTTCAAACATTCCATATTTTGAAATGTTTTGAATTTTCAGACAGGTGATGTTCTGAAAATATGAATTTTTTACAGGAATTTCCAAAAAGTAAGCATTCCTGAAAAAGAACTGTTTCTGTGATTATGAAGGGAGCAGAATCGTTTTCACCACTGATTGTGGGGAACTTCATTCCTGGGCAGACACATCCCCTTTTATATACCCAAGACCAAAAGCGGGCAATATCATAGAGCTTGGTCACGTTAACTACAGAAAACAATGTCTTCACATTTCAAATATATAGACCAACTGTAATATACTTATAAAACAAGTATCACGATATTGGAGAAATGTAACAAACTTTTAAATTAATACGCCTTTTTATATTGGTGAAACATTTGCTAATTTATACAATAGTGCAGTTATGGTAACAGTTCATAGTAAAACACACTTTTATAAAGTATGGTGTGGGCGCCAAAATAATCACATTATTACAAGGCCTTTGCATTTGAGTAAAATGTGAATATTTGCCTGCCCATGCATAGCATGTTTTGTCCATGTTGGATAAATACACACAAAGTTGTTGTGACAAATTAACATTTTTTTTTTCAGAGATACTTAATTAAAATTGAAATGACCTTTAGCAGACGATATGTCAACAAGGTGCCTGATATCACGGGTAAGGTGAGATATATTTAGGATTAGTCCTTCAATTTTCCCATATAATTCAACGCTAATGCAAAGTACTGAGTGGAAGTAGGACAGGAGGTAGGAATCTAAAAGTTGAATGCATTTACAAGAAAGCGGCACTTTGCAATACCGAAAAGCTTGCTTTGTTATATTTCGTGAGATATATGAACTTCATTTGGCCTTTCTGGGGCCAGGCAGACACTGACGAACCGGAGATCCCTATGCTCGTTTCCCCTTACTAATATCCATAGGAGCCGTGCTGCAATTGGCAAACTTTTCCATTCTTTCTGTGATGTGCTCTTTGTCTTGGTTGCTCCCTTGTATATATATGAGTTTGTTTGTGTGTGTGTGTGTGTGTGTGTGTGTGTGTGTGTGTGTGTGCATCTGTGTGTGTGTGCATGCAGCAGCAAAAAAGAGGAGAAACAGAGAGCATGTGCTATCACATTAATAGCATCTATTAAATGTAATGTCATGCTGAAGAGACGGCTCGAATGGTTATCCTGTAACATATTAAGAGAATGTAAGATCTTAACTCCTGTATGATCTTAGAATGCAGTAATGGGTTGGTTATTGATGATAATGGGAAACTCAAAATCAAAAGCATATCCATTTTACGTGATTCTGCAATGTTACATCTACCCATCAGTGCATTAAGTAAAAGAAAGCAATAATCCATTATAACCATAAGGTTCACTAAAATTATTTTGGAAAGAACACGTGTACTTTTCCTTGATTTCTCTAGGACTTTCGTTGAATTGCTAAAAGCTTGCCATATACTGACATGTGTCCCAATGATAAATAAACAAATAAGTCCATAGACCAGAAGGTAACAGAGGCGAAACGGGAGCAGAGAAAGAGGAGACGATGTTACAATTGCAGAAAAGCAAAGTAGAGAGGGATATTCTGTAGGATAGCCTATAGTATAACGTGACAAGTTTTCATAACTTGTAAAAGTACTGCAAACCAAGACTGATAGTATAATACATATGAGGAGAGATTTTCTCTTCAATTGATTTGCACGAAACACAAAAACTGATCCCATTAAACGCATTGACGACATTAAAGAGAATATAACAATGGACAAAGCATGTGATGTCAGGGAGAGAGTCTTCACTAGAGTACAAGGAAGACTGAGCAACCATTTAGTTTGCATGAATACAATGTCTTTCTTGTTAACTAAATCTGCCATAACAATGATGAGCAAAACTGCTGCCATGCACAAATTTGATACTCCAAGTGTCATTTTGAGAAAATCGGTATTGCTTTGTATTTTCGTCCGTAAACTTAAATAAATACTGGATATATTTAGTGTTGAAATGAGTAATATCATGACCCATACACCAGCTTGTAATGTACGTGATGGTAATAACCGTAAACATGTATATGTATCTTTTGTGCTTGGTGAACATTGATCAAGGCTAATTAAGCAACATAATCTCGGGTTGTCACTGTAAATTGTTTCAATTGCCTTTAAATTGTTCAGAAAAGTTGTATCAGTAATAATGAAATTATTGCGCCGTGCATCTAAGGTCCTTAATGTTCTCAAGCCACTGAAGGTTTTGCCAGAAAAAGATTGTATTTTGTTTGAAGATATATCTAAATATTGCAAATTTCCCATTGGATTAAACACTTCATCGTACAAACACCTGATGCCTAATGAACTTAAATTTAGGCAGATAAGTGAATGTAGATTTGAGAAAGCTTTTGTATACACAGTAAAAATACTGTTTCCAAATATTTTGATACTGTACAAGAAAGTAAGTCCAAAAAAAGCATTCGATTCGATGATTCTCATCTTATTATGGGCCAAGTTCAGTTGTCGTAACGTTATCATATTTGAAAATTGATGAGACTGCAATGTTTTAACCTTGTTATATGAGATATCCAGCAAGTATATCATACTGAATTGCCCCAGTTTCTTGTTCCAAACAGCAAGCTTATTCCCTTTTAGTACCAAGGATTTTACATGATTGAGATTTTTAGGGGTAGATGTCAAATTTCGATAGCAACAAGAAACAGCATAACCAAAACAAAGGCAGCTCGATGGGCAGCCAGTATCTGATATCTGACATAATGCTTCATCGTCTTGATATTGTGGACAATTAATGTGTCCATCGCAGACTTCGGAATGGTGAATACACTCAAAAATCTCTTTTCTGCAATGGAAATGAAAAGCACATACACCTGGATGTCTTGGTAACTCATCTGTTCCCTTAGGGCAGTCCCAGTGTCCATTGCGTACCAATCTCAGAGGTATACAGTAGGAGTGGGGGCATTTGAACATTCCCGAACAACTAAAATCTGCACAGTTATTTAGGTTCCGTCCATTGTGGCATTGTCGACTTGGATCTGCCCAATAGACACATGACGCAATACGCAAGTAACAAGGTGACCCGTGTCTTTTACTACAAGATGCATAATTAAAATCAGAGCATACCTGTTGACTGAATCCTGCCTGTGTTATAACTGGTCGTGAACGTGTGGTATTTAAAGCAAATCTGAATAAATGTTCATCTGATTTAAAGGGGTATATAGGATTTACTCTAGAACAATGTGACTCATCTGAATTGTCTGTACAATCCCCTTGCATGTCGCATACTTTCGAAAATGGAATACAACCACCAGAAAAACACTGGAAATAGACTTCAGAACACATACAGTAAGGTTCGAAACACAGTGCATAGCAGTAATCCTGTTCCCGTTGGAATTCAAGAGCTGTATAGCAGACATAGCAGTTTTCTTCATCACTGTAACCGAGACAGTCCAGTATCCCATCGCAAACATTGTGTTGTAAAATACATTCATAGCTGTTACAGAGATACTGTCCCTTACCACATCTGCGTTCTAATTTTAAAATATCTTTTTGACAGATAACACCGTTTGGCACAATATCAGAGGGTAATATACATTTTTGGGAAGGTCTGAGAAACGCCACATGAGGAAAATACCTCAGATGTCCGAACTTTGAATAAAAATTGGCGTATTCCTTTATTTTTAATCCAGGCTCAATAAATTGAAAGTTCCGAGCATTTGACAAAATACAATCATTAATTGTTTTGTTTGCAGTTGAAATCCACAGATAATTTTGGTTGCCAATTAAATCCATTGCTTAGATATACTTAGCAAAATCTGTATATTTTGCCTTGAATATATTTTGGATGTCACAATTTTCACTGCAAAGATTCCTCTTTCTCCACAAGTACCTCATCACATTAATGAAACCAAAATCATGCTTATACGCAAAATGTGTGTATTTTGCATTTATTATATTTGGGTAGTTGCAATTTACACTACAAAAATGCAAGCGACTCCAAGCTTGCATCAGTAGTTTTGTATTCAAAATATCTTGTAGATTAAACTTAAGTACTCTGCTCTCCAGAGCAAGGCAAGTGTCCAGTGCTTTCTCATACATCATTCTGTGGTTTTGTCTTGGATTGAGACGTGTCAAAATGCATGTTGTCTGAAAGAGTGACCACTGCGGTGGACATTCGTATAAAGGAGACCCTATGCGATGCATCGCCTGGTCAAAGTTTGTGTGCTCACATATAAAGGAAGCCATAGGCATATGTTTCTTACATGGAATAGTAAACCAGGCAGTGTCATGAAATGGCGAGATATAAGTTAAAGCGCTGCACATGAAGTATCTACTCCAGTATGGTTGAACTGTGTTCAGACTCTTCTCGACACCAACCAGATTAAGCTTTCTGTATGCAGTATTTTTTATGTACAGCACTGCACTGAATCTGTTACGATGGGGTCCATGCCAATTTGTGAATGTGATTGGCTCGCCAGTTAGCCACTGTTTCACATGCGACTACAGTAAACAAATACATATAAAAGGTTACAATAGACTTGTAATATTCTGTATGTATGCAAGATAATCTTTCTCTATAACGTTTACAAGTTAAATGGTATTTTATATCCCAAGTTCCCAATCAATCTCTTATTTATGCTTCTAAAACATGTACAAAATCTTACCTTTTGCCATTTGAGACCAATAAAGAACACAGAAGCCCACAACAGGGAAAGTGTTTGCTTCATCACACGGCCAGATACCATGTTATACTTCAGGAAATCATGCTCCATTCGACTGTTTATTGCAACCAAGTAGCTGCCACGTCTCTCACATATTCCCCTTGCTTTCAACCAATGTACATGTTTGCTAACAAGAGATTGATTATATATGTAAAACAGGTTTCCGTCATAGCTTAATGATTCCTCTCCAGGTACTTTGAATTGTGTAAATGCCCTTTTGTCCAAAGAATTCAAAACGCCCATTGGGTATGCTGTTGTTTTTATCTTTACAGAATGGGCATGTGATGCAAAACGGGCTTTCAGATACCGAACTTTGACAACATGGACATGAAAAGACCTCTGTTGATAAACTAGTGACCTAAGATGACATTGGTCTCTGTTGATGCACACAAAATTCCATGAAACTAAGCAATGTTTCCTTATAAACGTACCGAAATTGGAGTAATTTGGGAAATATAAAGTGTCACAACATGATAGGCTCACAGAAATTGATGATGGGTATCTAGAGTAAAAATTATACTCAACAGCTCGTGGCCATCGTGAATTTACTATTTTCCATTGCTGGGTCATTTTGCTTTTTTCAGAAAAGAGATAGGCAACCAAAATGAAATCAGTTTTGTTTTGAAGGTATAAGTACTTGCAAACTATCTGAGCTAAATGAATGTAAATAGTGGAATCAAACATTTGCCCTTCCGAAATGCAGAAACCTGCAGGTTCAATAACAAAGGAAAACTGCACAGCAATAAAATGACAGGAATAATGGTATGGCACCAGCACCTCTTTGCATGGTTTTACTACAATATTCCCAGTATTGTCCGTATATCTCGCCAAAAAATCCCGGAAACGTGTTGGTTTCTCAGGGATATAGTTTGTGTGAAGTGTGACATCAGCATCAAATGACAAAGGTAGTAAGCGGATCATTGTCGACTTTTTCTCGAGGTCCCCAGTAATGTGTGATAGAACAAGACACAGTGTTTTGACAGGATTGACCACCACAACAGAAACATCTTCCTTTTTAGTAACTGTTATCTTGATGCCTAGGTTCACACTAATGGATATTTCCTGAAATAGCTGTGGCACTCCAAGACAATTGGTTACAGAGACCAAAAAGGAAAATGAGAGCATACCTGTGTAACTGTAAGCATAATACAGAAGTAACAGTGTATTCGACGATGACGCAAATGGTACAATAAACGAACTAACACACTTGGCTCGTTGCCCTGTTTTGCAAAGAGGGCCAATGCTGTGATTGCCTAAGGTATTCTTGTGATAGAAAACCATGCCCCCAAAGTAACACACTGCAGAATTTAAATCCATAGTCGGTCCCGTCCATTCTATTGTCACATTTTTTACAAAAATAAATTTTGATTTAGGAGCAATAAACAACAGCCCACGCAAAATCAATTGCTTGTGTCCAGTCTCAAGAAGAATAAGTTCATTGATGTTTTCTTCCTTTGGCTTCAGGTTTTTCTTTGTGACTTTCATATTTGCTATTTCACTGTGCACATCAATATAGAAACTGCTTATTGTGTTGTGATAGTCATATATCATTGCTATTGTAGCATAATGACCAGTTGTTCTCAGAAGCTTCAACTTGAAAGAAAGTATGCCTGGTAATAATGTTCCACATGCATATGTTGTAGAATGTGATGGAGGTCCATCTTTAAAACATAAAGGAAATGACTCTTGAACATTTGAGTATATTTTTAATTGAAGGATATAAGAAAAACCAATCAATGTGTGCATAATATAGAACATAAGTACAGACATAGAATTACGTTTTCCTACTCTGTACCTGGAAGTTTGACTCGAATGGTGGAACACTTTTTGCGAGTAATCATATTCAGTTGATATATATACGTTTATCGTATGATACTGCAAAACTGGATCAATTTGCCCATCAAAGTATTGTGACCTGCTGTAGACGATTGATCTAAATGCACTTACTGTTTGATATTGCAAAATAAGTTTGGTGTATCCTTTAATATATTGACCATGCATTTCCAAAACTACCCGAAGCCAATTTGTAAAAGATACCTCCTTTATACCAACCACTTTACCACAATATACCCTGGGTTTGTCTCCCTTAAAGTTTATTAAGCAATATAGCAAGAGGACTGCAGAATGTGCACATGGTTGCTTAAAGCCTACGTAAGGCAAATCTAGCTGAACAACATGAACTGCAATATACTGAAATGTTGGTACAATAAGTTGCCATTGAGTAAAACGTGGGACGTTCTGCCATTCCATGCTATTATCAAATATTAATCTCCCACAGCTGAAAATGAAAACCCGATGTTTTGTTTCATATCTATAAACCGGTTTTTTAGCAGCTGTATCAGGTTTTTCTGTGCACAACCGTAAATAAATTGAGATACACTGGAACACTTTCTTCCTTATTTCGACCAAAGGAATATAGCTGATCTCTGCTTCCAGACAGAGGAAAGTATAGTAGTAAACGCTTCGACAAATGGTGGTGTCCATGTCAGATGCCAGTTGACGGGAAACACTCTGGTAAAATAGTTGTACATATACATAATTTTTCAACATGCATGACACTATGCTGATTCTATTCCTCAGAGAAACAAGGTTGAAATTCTGTATTGTTTCCTGGCCACTTATATTATAATAAGTACCTTGGAAATAGCTTGTATCCATTGGATTGAATAACGAAAATTCATATATTCTCAGTGAACAACTAGCTTTTGAAGTGTAGTTTAGTGTAATATTTATATAAAGACCGCTAACTGTCTGTATATATATTCCTGATTTCGCATCTACTGAATATTGGTCATGACCAAATGTGTTGGATACAAACCCGATGGGACTGTTAACATGATACATTAAATAATAAGTGAAACGCTGGAGCCGTCTTTGCAATTTTACAGATAACACGAGTAAAACACATTCACATGAGCCAAGGTAATATTGTGAAATAGCATGATGATGCTGCAGTGCTGACTGCAGGGTACAGAACCAGCAGATGTGAGTAAAATAAGGCACTAGGAGCGAATCCATAATCACAAAAATCCGAACCAAAACATACAAAAATATTCACTGTGCAGTATCTTCATACAAAGAGGTATCAACCGAATATCTCCATTTGTTTTGCCTGGCTAAGGCGCCCTGCGCAGCGTGTCAAAATTTCACAAACATATACTTGGAATTCCCCTCGTCAGTTTCAGCATAAAGCAGGTTCACAAAGTGCTCTAAAGTACAGAGTCCCCGGAAGGCCATATGACTTCAAGTGTACAGATGCGGTGGAAATGTGCCAATGTGTACGCATACTATTCATTCCATGTTTATGGTCTATTTACTTTTCAGTTGGACCTATTGTGTGTATGAAATAAAGAATTATACATACATATATAAATGTATATATATATATACATATATATATATAAGTATAATATATATATGTATAATATATATATATATATATATTTATAATTATTATAATATAAGATGTTGAGACACGCCACTGTTTTTTTTTTTTTTTGTGAAACCTGTTTTTCTTCCCAGTGCTTTTTTACTCTGGTAACTATCATTTATGTTTCGAGGCCATAGAACGGTGAAGTTTTGAATCTTTGGTACCAATCACCGGGCCAAAAATATACAACGCACATACTAACTGCACCAAATTCATATTCTTAAAAATAATAGTTCAAAGTAGGCAGGTATGCAAGAATGCCATAATTGACACAGCCTAGTTCATTGTATTTAGTCCAGTACAAAAGGATGGTTCAATGGCGATAGGGACGCATGAAAGCCATAATCGGCAAGGCCAAGTTCATTGCATTTAAGCCAGTACAAATAAAATACCTTGTAATAATGGCATGGGTATCATTTATACTGGAAAAAAATGACTTAAATCTTCAGTCAAGCAACAGATTGGCTGCTTTGTTGTTGGACATTAAAGCAAATATTGACACAATGCACAAAATAAACAGATGTTTTGGGCACACCAGTTCTCTGGATTCAAACCTGAATACTTTCAGTTATAATAAACCTACTTATTGTATCGACGTTAATGTAAAATCGATGGGTGCAAAATATTACATGTAATTTAAAACCACCCTTAAGATCTTTCTTTGGATTATGCAATGGATAATATGCAGAGAGAGAGAGAGAGAGAGAGAGAGAGAGAGAGAGAGAGAGATAGAGAGCGAGAGAGAGAGAGAGTTTTAGTCCCCACACCACGCAGCCCCTTTTTCTAAAACACACACAGACAACTTGTATGAACACATTTTACACAATTCTACCTGTTTTTATCCAAATCAAGTGTACTTTTGTGAACCTGTCCCCCAATTAATGCATTACTTAAGCAATGTCCAAAATGGCGCTCGAGCGTGCCATGTCGTATTTGGATTTGTAACTAACGATGACAACTACTTCAGACACAACCGAGCAGGCAGTTTAAAGTTAAGATAGCTATGCATGTTTTAAAAGTACTGGTAAGTTGGAGAAAAGACAACTGGAACCGTGCTGAAACACGTTGCCACGATTTACTGTGATTTTCCTTTCCCACAATGCATTGTGCCATGTTTAAATGGGCGCTCAATGTTGCATTAGGATTTATAACTAACGATGATAACTGCTTCAGGCACAACTGAGCAAGCAGAATAAATAGGATTGTAAGTCATCTTTTAAAAATACATTGACGACTGTTTGCTCTGGTATATTGGAAAACAGACAGCTGAAACCTAGTGATACTAGATATCGATACTGCACGCACGTGGCTATGCTTTTTCCCCAGCCCATGTTGACAATCCAGACAAGTTGAAATAAATTGCTGTGTTTGAGTTGGCTTTACTGCAAAATGACGGCACATTTTGGCCAGCTTTTCCGCTAACTTTGTCCTACAACTTGGCTATGGCTGAATGGAAATACAGTTTTTTTACGGGTGGTTGTTTTTTGGGGTGATTTTGCTGGTCAGTCGCGTGTTGCAGCGGTCCAAGGTTGTTCAACTGGAGCATTGTAGCAAAATTTCCATAACAGTTCTTAACAAAAATGCTACAGAATTTAGCCAAAATAAATATTTCTTATGTAGAATTTTATAGAGAAAATGATCCAGGGGATGTAAATTTGTGGCTGCAATTGTTCAGCACCATGGTCTTGTGCGTCAGGTCATTTACCATTTCTAAAGAGCCCATGCTGTGGAAATCTGGTTGTTTTGACCAGGTGGGGACTGATGTCGGTAATTACGGGTACTACTGTCCCATGATCATACCTATTCCCATGCAGAACCTGCCAGTGTCTATCAAAGAGAGTGAGTGTAAGAACATTTTAAAAAATAGCGTGATATCATCCTTGATTCATGAGATGAGTGTATTGGAGAAGGACTGCTTTATACATACTGTCCAAAAAAGTTTTGCATATTAACTTTGAAGTGTCTTGTATTTCGATATTCACTTACCAACTATGTTATTTTCATCTCACCATAAACATTCATCCCTGAACATCACATCACACTTACTTACACAGCTAGTCATGCATGCATGAGCACAAAAAACAAATACAAGGCATGGTCAACTTTAAAAAATACCAAGCTTCCTACCTGTCTGAGTACATGGTACAAGTTCGAATCCTCATTGTGGGCAAATCCATTGACATCGGCTGCAGTTGTCTTTACCTGTTGGGCCTCGATAAAGGACATATCCTGATTAGCGTCTAGTTGTTGTGCACTATTTGTTGAATTAAAGTCCCTTAAAATGAATAAATAGTGAAGCAGAACAAGGAAGGCTCATGGTCTTTACTTATGCCTCAATCGAGACACAACCTTTCTCCTACAAGGCGTGCGCAAGCTGTGGGGCTGATGGAGGCAGAAACGAGCCAGAAAGAGGTAGCTCAGATGATTGGTGTGACCCAAAGTACCATGAATAAAATCTTAGGCAGGCACAGGGAAACTGTCACACGCAACGATCGACCAAGGGCAGGGTGTCCCAGAGCAACTAAACCTGGTCAAGACCAATACATATGAACCATGGTACTGAGTAACAGATTGTTGACGCAACCAATGTGAAGAAAGAGATGCAGCATATGTCTCCTGTGACAGTCTCAGACCAGACCATCTGAAATCGCCTTCATAGTGCTGGTATACAGGCATACAGACCTCTCCACCACCCTGTGTTGAATCCACAGCAGAAGCAGGTTAGAATTGATTTGTGTTGAGCCCACCATGAATGGAACCGTGAAGACTGGCGCAGTGTACTGGTTACAGATGAATCCAAATTTCTGCATCACCCAACTGACAGTCAAAAGTGTATCTGGCGGCACCAAAATGAGCGGTATGCACAGAATTCTGTGTAAGAGACTCTGGCAGTTGGTGCTGGTGGTTTGATGGTATGGGGCGGCTGTCCTTTAATGGGAAAACAGACCTGGTGATGATCAATTGTACCATGATCGGTTTGCAATACAGGGGTGAAATCCGGGACCTCATTGTCGGGCTGTATGCTGTAGCCATTGGATACACCTTCATATTGCAAGATAACAACTCACACCCTCACAGAGCTCATATGGTCACAGATTACCTGCGAGATCCAGGCATTGCTCATATGAACTGGCCGCCTTACTCCGCAGACCTAAATCCTATCGAACATATCTGGGATATCCTTGGAAGAGCAATACAAAGCAGGGCTTAAGATGACCCTATACATGTTGAATTGAGTGGACTTTTCATAAAAGTTTGGAGGAAACTTGACCAAATAGACATTAGAAAGCTAGTGTATAGCATGTGGAAACGATGTGATGCTTGTATTGCTGCTCAAGGGGGCCACACAAAGTACTGATTTGCTGCTTGTATCCTGTGATAAGACCCATATTAAACTTGACACTTTTGAATCTTGACCCAACCTTGCATTCGTTGTTTTTGCTCATATATGCATGACTGGCTGTGTCTGTATCTAAGTTGAATGTGGTGTGAAGGGATCAAGGTCTATGTTGAGATGAAAAAAATAATAGGTGGGCGAATTTTCAACTATGACAAACTTGAAATTTAGTATGGAAAACTTCTTTTATACACTACATTTATAGTTTCAGTGTTTTAGTGCTACCAGGAACCTGTAATTTATGTATACAATGGGTCCCTGCAGTGATAAAAGTTATGTCTTTTGTGATTATATTTATTCATATATTAATTTATTGAACATTTACATCAATTTTAATTCATAAATTATTCAGCCAAGACAAGACTCCCTAGGTATTTGGTACTCCCGTTTCATGCGTCATAGTTTGGTGTGCTTTCAGCAATTATGTTGCACCATCCTGACATATGTGTGCATAAAATAGTGTCAATCAACATTCAGTGATAAAAGTTAAGTACGTTCAGGCCTAGAGATTATGTTAATGTGTTTTTTCTTCTTGTTTTTTTTTTTTTTTTTTTTTTAATACACAACTTTCTAATTGTGGGATAACATATCTGTACATTTTCCGAATTAATAAACATAATACAAGTGCAAAACTTTCTCTAAATCCTTACATGTATGAATGCAAAATTGGTCTTATATTCATTGATAGCCTGACGATTTTTTAAAATTCATTTTTTACTACTTTTTGCTAATTTCCATCAGAATTTTGTACAATCTGAGGAAAAATAGCCAAATCAGTACAATAATGCCTTAAATGTTGTGATTTCGTCAACCATGTGAAGGCAAGATACTCGAAAGTCATATGAACCTTTTTGCATTCTCAAATTCAAAATCCTCCGGGGGGAATGCCCCCAGATACCCCCACCCCCATCTGTAGCATGCCTTCGGCGCTCCGGGCCGTATAGGTCACATTCGGACCACTGAAAATAATGCAAAATTTTGGGGGCCATTTGGGTCTTTGGCTGAGTTTGGAGCAATGGCCTGGGTCGACCAGTACTTATTTTAGAAGAGGGCAGCTTAAAGGTACTGTTTTTTGTTCCATTAATTTTAGGGTTGCTTTCTTTTTATTAGGGTCTGTCAGGTTACCGGAACTACGAATATATTTTTGTTAGGCCTTTGGTAACTTGGACATGTGTTGAAACATGTTGCGAATGTCTGTTCTTTCCCCTTCTACACATAATCTCTTTTGACGTCAGTTTCATTTTTTACCTGGGCTCAGCCGGATGCCCTTGTTAGGATAGAAAATTCCATATTTGGTAAAGAAATTGAATTAGAGTCGCAAAACTTATAGGATATATATAGCATGTCCAATGCAAAAATGTTATATAATACCAGTGACCTTGACCTATTTTGTGAGGTTATCGTGCCTGTAAATTTGAAAGAGGTAGTTTTGTAATGACAAGACGTAGCTTGGACATCAATGGCAAAGAGAATTTAGCCTCCAGATCAAAATGGCACTCAGTTATATTTCAACAAAAAACACGGTACTTGGTGACTTACTTTTTGCTTAACCGTGACCCAGTTATCATGGAGTTTGGCGCTTCTTCAAATTTATTATTTTGCTTTCAAATACTGGAAAAGTTATTACCCAATTTGAATAAACAAACAATGTATGGGAAGACATAGGTGCAGTATGGCCATGATGCCAGCAGAGTATTAAGCCCATGCGCCTGTTGTTTGTATCTTATATTTATTTATCACTCTTTTTATGTGCAAAAAATGTGTGTACAAAACGTGGCTTTGGTTAAAATGAGCTGCCATCTAAACTATGTCCGTTTGTTATTTCCCTGGGATGACAATATCTATAAAAGGTATTTTTTTCGTGATTTTAGATAATATATGCAACAAGAGACATTCTGGAAAACCCAAATTAAAGCTCTTGAGTAATAGATGTTGCACAAATGTCTGTCTAACAGTTTTCTATAATTTGGCAGAAATAAGACACTCACTCAAGGAGATGAATATGATATTTCCTTAATTTCGTCTGGCAACAAAATAAATGTCGACGTGCCTGATAAAATTTATTCTAAAAAAGATAGATTCTAAATCGGAAATTTTGATATTTGAAAATTACTGCACACATCAAATTTCAAAGCTATTTCCACGAAGAGTATTCATAACATGTTATAAAAACATCATCTGGAGTAACACTTCAAACATCTTATAAATGGGATGTTTTTGGATTTGTTAACCATTTCAACCTTCACATGTTGCGTGTAGGTGGGGAACGTATGGAAAAAAGGCACAAAGGAATTGTTGATGAGCTTATTCCATGTAAAACATCGTTGCCTCCTTTCCTTGTTAGTTTGTCCTAGATACAAAAGATGTCGTGTACTTCACTTAATTCTATGTATGTATAGGTCACATACATCCTGTTTTGAGCACCCTAGTCCCCACATTTCGGTCTTCAGTTTCTTTGTATGATTTGCTGTAGCTGGACCTTTAAGTAAACAAGTGGAATATCTGTATGTTTTGTGAGGACAATGCAGTTGGTATGAGTAAAGCCCAGGAAAGTAGCATTTAAAGTGCAGAGAAGTGAGGTGACACTGATTTGGATAGCAGTAACCAAGAATTTGTAGCAAGCATAAACCTGTTCTACAGCAGCAAAGAACACGGGAAGTGAAGTCTGGGGGTTCGACGAAAATTAGCAAGATCACAGGCCGACCTGACATCATCTCTTCCTAATTTATGGTCACCTTTCACTGCTGTCCTTAAGAACAAAGGTAACCTGCTGCATTTCTTGATCCAGGTGTTATTGTTTGGCGCCACACAACCATGACAAATCATGAATTAATTGTTACTGGCGGCTTTGTCAACGAATAAGTAGTGAATTATCTCTGAGAGACATATGCAGCACGTACACTTGTCATGAAGAAGCTGACGTAAGAATTGTGTCGCATGTGTAGAAGTAGATCTGGAATGTACCAACTCCATGAGCTGACATTTGTCAAAAACTCAACGAGCCTGTGCGACTGCCTTCTGCCACCAATGGCCTTCATTTTCATTCATGGACATGCATATATAAAGTTCAGGTGTGGTGTCAAGGAAACGTAGTGATGCCCCACTTGGCTGATTCACTACAATCAAGAGAACACCTAAATGAAAATAATCAGATAATGCCAATATTGATAACAGCAGGGCCACTGCCCAATATTCATCATGAGCACATAAAATGTGGATGCAAGAATGTGTGCAAAAAGAAGTGTAATTGTAACAAAATCTGGCTTCCACGCACCAATAGCAGTGCATGCTTACAGGGTTATTATAACACTTTTAACCCAACTGCTTCAGTCGACAGTGATTTATCATGCTCAGTAATTCAATATGCACCAATTCTCATAACACTAATTTATGAATGCTGCCTGTTCCGTTGATGAAATGTGCTTATGTAAATATATGACGTCATCAAGCTCAACTGCTTTCACGGCACTTGGGTATTTTTCAGGTGTGTGTGGCCTAATATAATGTTACCAATGCCATACTGATGATCACTAATTGAACATTGGCCCAGCATTTTTCATGTCTACTCGGAGCTTCTCCTACCAATATTCTTAATTATAGAGCAGTAGCCCCCCCCCCCCAAAAGGAGTGAGTTTAGGGGCTTCTTTCCAACATATTACATGTGTAAGGAAAGAGGGGACCTTATGCAGTGCAGTAAGTGTTCCAAATGTAGTGGGACTGATGTTCTGATTTTTAAATTGTCTGATGAATATAGTTTGTTATTGTTAACGGTCATGTCAGGTAGGCTCAAAGTGTTTAATGTATAGCTGACACATGGATCAATAAATGGGTAGATTTATGCATATTTGGCTTTCTCTCTCTCTCTCTCTCTCTCTCTCTCTCTCTCTCTCTCTCTCTCTCTCTCTGTCTGTCTCTTTCTCTTGTATCAATAATTAGCATCTAAATCTCAGCTGACTGAGAAGTTGAAATAAGTCTGATTATCAATGAGAGGAAAAAGAAAACTGTTACATGGAAAACAGCGATACTTACTGTTTCCGTTAGGAATTTCAACATGGTTTCTCTCTATTTTTCTTTCTTTCTTTCCCTCTTTTCATGAAACCTTATTCTTTCTCTTATAAATGTAGTATAATTTTACCATAATTAGGACTGTTTTACATTTTTACCCTTTGAACTTTATAGAACCATTAGTTTGATGTACATTATGCTTGGCTGACTTGCAGATGAATTACAATGGCATATTACATTTTTGGAATTCTAAATTATTACCTTAATAAATGACGTGTTAGATAACTTGTGGGATTCTATGCTTTCTTGACCATTAAAATTCCCTTTCAAAACTACTTCTGGAAACCATACGTGAAATGTGACAGCAATTCTTATAAATTTTGGCTATTGTAATGCAATTTTTGACTACGTTTTATGTTTTGAGGCCTGATGTCACTTGTTTCTGGCTGATGTTTAACATTTAAACCAATGTACTTGCCAACTCTGACAATGTATAGTACAGAATCACATGATCCATATTCATTAATTCCAAAACCAACAATGACAGCAAAGAGATTTCAGACTTGCCAAAGCATCAACATATCTTTTCCAATACCAATGCGAAGAAACAAATTTCACTCCTGACTTGAGACAGGCAGTCACCCATAAAAGGCAGCTGGTGGTTTTAAACCGATCCTCTCAACCTTAGAAATATTCATCATTAACTGCAGACACTAGTTCTTATTCCAAAATGTATAAGCTTAACCACCCAAAACACAAATTTCATTTCTTCTGCCAAAAATAAGAAGAGACCTGTTAGGCCTATCACGTTTTATTCTCCCGACTTATTGACTTTTCACCACTATATTTGCACATTAAAACACTTTTCGTTTTGAAATAGTGTTAGTTTATCTCCTTTAAAACAACATCATGCCTATAACTACATGTCTAAAACACATCGAATTGTATAATCGTGTTGTTTGGATTCTTGGTGGTTGCAACTAGTATCTTTTTAAATACTGAATTTTATGACATTTTCAATAGATTAGGAACCTGTGCTTGCATATTATCTGATGTGTTGCAAATTTTGGTACATATTTATAAATTGTACAGTCCTATATGCACATGAATGATGCACCTGTTCAAGCAAATTTACTGAAATAGGCCTATAATTTTAAATAAAATTTTTGCATTCTGTCATGTCTAAACTAGACATGGCTTTTATGACCCTATGGACCTTTGCATATGCGTTTTGGTCTTCTTTGGTGAAAGACGAATTATACATTTATTTGATTCAACTATACATACCAAGGAGCATTGCCTTTGGTTGGAATTGGCTTGGATTTGTTTCATTAGGACTACAATTTGGATATGGTAATGATACTGTCTAATTATGTCAATTTTTAATGCATTAATCATTTACACATATCGCGCATTTTGCAAAATGGGCATTACAAGTCATGTCTTCTACATAGTTAACACTTCTTTGCATGTAACATGCTGTGAATTGTATATATTTGTTATCTATGTTATGGTTATAATTTGTTTCAATAGTCTGGCTAAAGATAAATATAATTGGAGTACTACTGTTGAGCGTCATTTGATATATTTAGATACATTTTTGCTCCTTCTAACTGAGGCAAAATGATTGAAAACGGCCAATTCACAGCCTGGTGCAAATGTAGCAAGTAACAATCAGTCTTAAAGGCTGTTCAGCCACATGATATAAAACTTTAGCGTCGCTGGTGTCTTTCCCAAAGGTGGAAGAACAGAATCTCCTGATGCAGCCCATGGTTGACTAACTAGAGTACGTAACAGTGCGAGTAAGGATTTTGATGTTGCCCAGTGGTGGTCCACCAATTTGGTCAGCATGAAAACGCAGATGGATGACGTGGGAATGTTCTGTTCAAGGCCATATTAATCTAGTTGTTTAGACCGTTTTTTCATACCAAACGACTTGGTTTAGCTGCCACTCTACTCTTGCACAAAGGTTTCTTTCTGAATTTGGGATAAGTTGAAAGGTAAATAGTTCGTCTCAAACTGATTTCAGATGAATTGAAAACCAAATGCATTTTGTGTTCTCAGTAGTAGTTTGGAATTTTTGACCGAGGACTTGGAACCAGAAGTAAGCTTGATCACAATTTAAAGGTATAATTCTTAGTGTGAATACAACAATTTTGCTCATAACGCAAAGTTATAATCCTAAATGGAAGTCTCCCTCAGATTATATGAAAGGTGATACCATTTAGAAAAGCAAGCACTGTTGAGTAAAGTCAGGACCAATAGTTTAGTTACCCTGAATTTTACATATTTTGCTTTAAAATCACCTGTATAACTTTTCAGCCTTGCAAATATGCTTGCTTTTAAGGGTATTTTCTCGCATTACATAAAGTACCGATTGACCAGGCATAAAAAAGCGAAAAAAAAGAGAAAAACGAAGAAAAACGATTATGCCTGGTCCATTCAGTGAGCAACTTTTGTTACGATAACGTTTGCAAAGTTAAAATTTCGAGGCCAGTTAGTAATCTGGTTATAGCATGGTCATATATCTATTTTCATATCAATTAACTTCTCAATAATGTGAACCTATCTGATAGGTATCCTTATATCATCGTCCATCCGTCAACAATATTAATTCACATTTTGACTTCCCCAAAACTGTTAGCCAGATAAACTTGGCGGGAATTTACCGTGGGCACTGGGCACGACTTTAGCACTGGAAATATTCATGCTGTACAAACTTGTCATTTTGTAGGATTTTTTTTTTTTGACGAGATCTGAATAAAATCTGCTCACAAACTGCTTGGCTTATTGCTTCCTCATTGCGTCAGCACACTTCCAGGGACCAAGGCCTTAAGTTGTTTAACCGGTGGTGCTGCCTTTTTTCTATGTTGTAACATTTTGCAGTGTTTTCCCTATTTTGAACAACTGCAAAAAACGTTACTCTCACTATTCTGAAACGTGGTGCACATGTATCTCGTGTGATGGAAAAAAAAGTTGTTCACTAGGTTTCTATGCACTTGATTCTTCATTTTGAATGGCCTTCTTTCTTTTTCTTTTTTTTTCTCTTTCGTTTCGGGCAATGCATTTCACTTGTATTGATAACAATACAAGTTAATTGGGATTGGAATGGAATGTCACATTTTTTACCTTTTCTCAAAAAAAAAAAACCGTCAAGCAGATTTGCTTCAAACTTATTTGGGATGTACCTTGGTTGGGTCTCTACCAAATTCAAATTGTTACAGTCCAATGAGATTTAAGGGTTTTGGAGAAACTTTGCATTAATATCTTCGCAAAATCTTCTCGAAAACAATTTGGTCAATTGTTTGAAAGTTTATGATAATATTTTTTAGGGCACACAAACTTGAATTTGTGGAGATCAGCCTTTTTTTAATCTTTGGAAAAATTATTGTACGTGTTAGATATTTTAACTGGTCAAAAACGTAACTCGGGATGTTCTAGAACTCAACCCAAATGTAGCTTGTGGGAGGGGTCAATCATATTGTTACCAAAGTGATGGTACTCTGCTTCTGTGATTGATTGATTTATATTTATTTATTTATTTATCGATTGATTGATTGATTAATTTATTTATTTATTTACTTATTTATTTTATATCTATCTATCTATCTATCTATCTATCTATCTATCTATCTATCTATCTATCTATCTATCTATCTATCTATCTATCTAGCGGTCTATCTATCTATCTATCTATCTAGCCATCTATCCATCCATCTATCCATCCATTTATTTATTTATTTATTTATTTATTTATTTATTTATTTATTTATTTATTTATTTATTTATTTATTTATTTATTTATTTATTTATTTATTTATTTATTTATTTATTTATTTATTTATTTATTTATTTATTTATTTATTTATTTATTTATTTATTTATTTATTTATTTATTTATTTATTTATTTATTTATTTATTTATTTATTTATTTATCTATTCGTTTTGGAGCCTGTCAGTAAATGCATGTATTCCTATTGATTACTATGTACTTGTCGGATGGCGCATGCATTTTTATTGATTATATAGCGTAAAGGGGATTGCAATGGAAGGTCACATTTTTTACTTCTCCAGACACGCTATTCAGATCCACTTCAATCTTGCTTAGTATGTACCAAGATTGTAAAAACTGTCATGATCCAGTGAATTTTTTTTTTCTTTTGAATTTTTTGGCTTCCAATTATGCAGAAACCAGGAGGAAATTGCTTTGAAAGTACCCAGGGACACTCCTAGTGACCCTAAAAACCTTGATTTGCACAGAAGGTAGCGTTCAGGTTTTTGCAAAAAATTTTGTGTGTGTTTTCACCATGTTCGACTTCTCCAAAGATCATGCTCAGATTGTTCTGAAACTTGGTGTATAGGTAGCTTGCTGGATGGGCAAACAAATTTGTGCACAAAGGTAGGTTTTTCTGCAATTTGGGTGTGTGTCAGTGAAGGCATGTCTTCATATTAATTACTTGGTAATGTGGGTTGCAATGGAAATTCACAGCCTGTACAGGTAAGGTGTGAATAAATTTGGGTTTAAAGTGGTAAGACCCATATATTTTGAAAACACTAAAGTCTGTAGCTAATGGAGGCTATTTTTATGGTGGAGAGAACCGGTTTAAAACCAAACAGTTTCCTTCATTGAGGGACTGCTTGTATCAAATCAGGAGTGAATTTGTTCCTTTATGTTAATGTTGGAAGATGACTTTTGGTGGTTTGGTAACTCTTGAATCTCTTTGCAGCCATTGTTGGTTTAAAATTTATGAATACGGGTCAAATCATTTCGGTGCTGTTTGCCCATTTCTTACATATTCGTCAACAGCTTCCATCACCATTTTCTTGTCTTTACCCCAAGCAGTTTTCTGTTGCTCATTGCATTTAGGCCTTCTTGAAATTAGTTCACACAGCACATCATTTGGTACAGTAGAGAGATTGCCAGCATTAGTATGACCATGATGATTTGAAGTATAAGGCTATTTATGACATGGAAGTGGGTGTAGTTTTCTTATAATCACCTAGATTAATTTAAGAACTTTTATGTGGTTAAATATCTTGAACGCAATAGTTTCTGAATATTTGTATGAAAGTTAAGAAGCAGCACCATCGAGTTAAGCTGGTATGCATGACTTTACCTTCATTTTATATAATATATGGACAGATTCATATAATAGACACCCCTATCATGATGATGATGATGATGATGATGATGATGATGATGATGATGACGATGATGATGATGATGATGATGATGATAGTTTATTTGAACCGCTGTGTTCAGGGGAGCACACAAATATATTGAGATGAAGAAAACGAGAAAGTATAAAAGGCGTACATAACGTAAAGGGTATAAATATACCAAAAAAGGATGTGATAAAATACAGCTAAAAGGGGTAAAATATGAGATTTTCAAGCATTACGAACATGGATGAATATAAAACATAACATTAAATAATAAAAGAGATCAAACTAGGATAGATAAAATAAGGCTAAAAGGGATTCGAGGTAACAAATGCTTGCAGGTGGCGGCTCACAGTGACAGGTTTGTCTCCCGCGGTGGGCCGGGCCAACCGCTGGGTTCGGAGATATTGAGCCCCCGAGGGACCCACCCACCAAATGAGACACCAAGACATGTTGAACAATATAGATCTAAAGGCACACGTAAGTAGACTGGTCAAGATATATTCACTGCGAAATGGATGATATATTTTGATTTTTTTATCCCAAACTTTCATCGCCAATGATCAGAATAACGAATACATATGTCTATTAAGGCCTGAAGACCAGTAATAGTCGCACTCATAAGGGTTACATCATCAGCATATGCACAAAATTTGATTTTTAAGTCAAACAACCGAATCCTAAGGGGTGCGTTTCGAAGTTCATTAAATAAGTCGCGAATAAAGATGTTGAATAATAAAGGGGATAAAATGCTGCCTGGTTTCATTCATTGGGTGATGTGAAACACGTGGCTAAAGCCACCATTTCATCGCAATGTGGCGTTGGAGGATTTGTACCATCCATGTAAGAATAGCCAGTGGTTGGGAGGAATAATTCCCCATAGCTTAAAAAAAGACTGTCATACCAAATACAATCAAATCATTTCTCCACGCCTAACGGTCGCAGATACATCAGAGAACCCCTGTCATTAAACTCAGCTGCGGTATCATTTATCATAGAGATTACAAAGGATGTGCTCCTTCCTTTACAAAATCCATACTGATTGTTGAAGCTTCATAATCTGGCTTATTTAAGAGCTCGATCATTTTTGCATTGGAAGAAATAAAAGTAATAGGCCTGAAACTTTCGGGTTTATTGAGTTCCAAGGATGGTTTCTTGAGAAAAGGAAAAATTATGCCGATTATAAAAGCCTCTGGTACAATACAAGTAAAGAATGGCAGAGTACATATTGGCTATTACATACCACAGATGAGAGACCGTGCCAGAGGTGCTCTGCTGATATTCCATCAATGCAGGGAGAGCCATGAAAATTCAGAGACTTAACTAACTGCGATATTATATCAGGATTAACGGTTTCACTGGTCAAGTCGCCCTTAACAAGGGCTGCCTAGGAGTTACCAAGTTCAGAAATATGAGAATGATGGCCATTTATTTCTTTACAATCTGACATGATGTTTTTTAAAAAAACTGGCAAGGGCATGCGGAGCCAGAGTGGAATCATCATTCGAATGTCTCTGGGGTTTTTTTTTTGTCTTTTTTTTTCTTTTCTTTTTTTTTTTTTTTTGTCTTTTTTTTTTTTTTTTGTCTTTTTTTTTTTTTTTGTTTTTGCTTTTTGGTTTTTTCTTTGTAAGGAGAAGCTGTACTCCACTGGCTGTTTGTCAATAAAGTCTGACACCATAAAATTGTTATCTGTTAAAAATGGTACAGTATGCTGCTATGTCTTGTAAAACACTTACGTTTAAACCATTTATGATGTACTTTATACGATGAAAGGAGCTGTGCATTGAAATCACCGACGAATTTAACTGAAGCGGACTGGGCGTTAGAATAAACAATAGCTTGTATAACATCTATGGTTTCAGTGAATATGGCAGTATTCTGAGAATTACTCCCATTAAAAAAAGGCATGTATACACAATTGATAACTTGTACGAGAGCACCAGAATTATTGTATAAAACAATAGTGATGACGCGGTTTGAGTGCGTTATAATCTCGCAAACTGTAAAAGCTTCATACCTCTTTACGATGATGGCCACGCCACCAAAAGGGTGACCACTATACTTGGGTTCTACTTTGGTTCTACCAGATTTCGAGAATACCATTTATGGCTTATGGGAGTACAAATAGTGAAAGAGTTTAAAACTTTTTCGGTAGTACTAAGTTCTTGTGGCCGGAGCCACATTTCGTTGAGACACATAATATTATGTGTTGACATACCTTGCTTTACATAATCTGCAGATTGCATGAAACCTTGACAGTTAAAGGTCTCACATGTAATAGTCAAACTGGCAGCAAATGTACGTACCTCATCATTAACAGCATAAATGGCGTTTGTTACTGAAATATGACTCTCTCTGACTGGCGACTTCAGTCACGCCAACTTGGGTATCCAAGAAGGTATGCTCTACTGTACAAATGTCCATATCTGTCTTGTTCCTTGTGAACAGGGTTTAACTCTCCATTTTGGGATCTGAAGTCGCGGTCGATATTGCAACCGAGTAGGCTTGGAAAGTCCCTATCGGGCTCACATTCCAAGCGGCACAGGACAAGTCCATATGTACGGGGCCACAGTCATGGGGAAACGGCCGTATGAGGCTTCCTTGTTGGCGGTGCCTTGGGTTGGGACCCTCTTGTTGCCCGATGAGTAACTTGCCTTGTAGTGGTAGGTGGGTGACTGGGTTTTTTTGAGGTTGCCCTGCCACGGTGCAGTCGGTCGCTGGCCGCATGTTTAGGTGCTTCTCTGGGTACAGCAGGTTTCACAGGCTTTGACACTATAAGTTTTTTCGGAGGACTCTAGCTTCAGTTTGCCAGGATAAAATATCCTAATTTTGATGCCTGCAGGCCACGGAGATGCTCAATTAACACCCAGTGCTGTCTTAATCTTATCAGGTGGCAGTGACACACAAAAAGACTTCCCTTTAGGATATTTAGCCAGTTCGTTTACCTTGTATGGGGCAAGAACATATTTTTTAAGATGATCCTGAATGACATCCGCCGTGTCCATGTGGTCATCACCTCCAACATTAATTTGCTGAACATCATTAGAAGCAGGGCGTATAGGTTTTTGCTATCCGTGGAGCAGAAGCGGACGCAATTGTTGATGTTCTCTCGAATTCTATCACTTTATCAATTCTAAAACACGGGCGCACAGAGCCGACATTTCTGAACATATTATGCTGGTCGCCATATGGGTAACACTTCCGATGCAACTCATCCTCAGATGATGAGGTGGTGGTATCATTATGAAGGCGACTTGGCATTAAGATCACTTTTTTAGTAACGCTCCGCCAAGGGATACCACGACTCTCATCAGCATTCTCATTGTGGCGGGAAACAACCTCAGATACTTGGCCATTGGTAATATGACCAGCACCTTGGGTCGTTTGAACCTTATCTGCAGACCTACTAGTATTCTTTGGTAGGTTAGAGGCACTGCCAATGTTGTCTCTCAAGGTGACCTTTGCTTCCCCCAGGTCTCTCGGTGTTTTATTTTGCAGCTTTAAATTGGCAATGTCACGGTGGATGGAGTTCTTTTCTCTGTTCATATTTGTCACGGTCAACATGAGGTTGGCCATGTGGGAGACCTGGTTATCCCCTGTTGTGTGGGCAGTGGCGTTGCCAGGCAGAATGGAGTCGTTCTGACTTGAATTTTGGCTCCTGGTTATGGAAAGTTTTGCTAGATTTTTCAAAGGCTTTTCATCAGTCAAGCTCTCTCCTAAGGAGATGGTATCTTGAAGTATCTTATGCTTAACTCTGCGATTGACGGGGTTTCTGTTTGCATATTCCGTGAACCGTGACTACAATTTAGAACATAGTTCGTTTCTGAGGCAAGATGTTCATCCTCAAAGGCATTAATATCTGTAAGTTGAGTCAAGGGCTTAGGTTATTGTACCCCTGGATCACTTTTGGAACCCGTGGCAAGTGTACCAATTGAACAATCACTCATTGTTGCCAGCCGTACCTCGTGGGTTGACTGCAAAGAATTCTTCAACAGATTGAGGAAAGTTCAACGTGAAGTAATCCACTCTACTCACGTGGGCTTGAACCCAGTGTGCTCATGTAGTGAAATGTCCAACGTATAGGCAATAAGAGAAAGTTAATAAATGAAATAATACAGTTTTTTTTGCAGCTGTGGTTTTTTTCACCACCTTCACTAGTCACAGCGCCACATAGATAAATGAATGGAGCGACCCCTCTCCTAATTATATTAATTCAATAAAATCACCAATTGATGAAATCCTCCTTTGGTGTCTTTCACTCAGTAACTACAGATTTTAAAAGTCTGTGAAAAGATATGTCATTGAAAATATGATTTAATAATGTGTCAAATTCTTTCATTAGGAATAATTTGCCGATATCTTTTTTGAATGGTTCAAAACTGATAGTGGTCTGGAGTGAAGTACAAGGTTAACTGCAAGGAGACCATTGGCATTAATATATTTTCTAATAAAAAGATGGTGCCAGATACGAGTGGTGAGACTTATTAAGATGTTTAAAATGGCCATACGTTATATCTTTGCCTTGCTTGAGTATGAAAGTTGCTAGACCTTACTAACACGATCCCCCCATAAATAAGACCACACCTGTGGTAACCATGCATTTTTGCATTCAGACTTTTCCCCAATAAGGATCACTTTAGGGACAATTACAAGTGGTATTATTACCAAGGTTTTAGTGTTTTTTACCGTTACTTAAAATACATGCCCACAATACTAACGTCACAATTTGAACAAATGAAGTATGTTAATATGTACATGCACATTCACTTGCAATGAGTATAAATTTTAATATATTAAACACAGTGCAAACCGGTTAAGTAAACATATTTTCTAAAATCAGTATAGATTGGACAAAGTTAACTTCGCATTTCGTTATCTAGTCATAATGACCAGCAATCGATTTTTCAAAAAAATAAATGGACCCATTATAAATTCCTGAAGATATATCTTTACTTTTGGGTCCTGCCCACAGTAATGGAACTTCAAGAGAAATTCATAGCCCTCCCGGTGAAGGTTAATTTGTTGCTTCATATTACATCACTCTTATTCTATCAGGCAAAAGAATAATTTATTTATACTGAACTACCTTAAAAAACACCTGTAAATTTCGTATTAAATAAAATGGTCTTGCTGTTTGGATCAAAATTCCCCTGTCAGTGCAAAGCTGAGAAATCATCTAATACATGAAATTAACTCATATACAATATTCACGCGCATGCACACACACACAGACACAGACACACACACACACACACACACACACACACACACACACACACAAAGTTCTACACAATGTCATTGTTATCAAGTCCTGTCAGCTGTGTGGCAGTTGAAAGATATTGATGAAGAGGCTTAATTGACACTGCCCCTAGAACATATGTCCATTTAATTTAACACACACTACCTGCCAGTGTGTCGTTGAATAATTACGTTTTTTAGTAAATTGCCTGTTGCAAAGCAGCATAGACCTAAATGGACTTAGCTATCAGCTTGTTTAAATTAAGGGAGCTCTTGATATGCATTTCTTATGGCTGCTTTTCGCTCTTTATGTCAGTGATTTCTGTACCAAGTGATGTGTTAATTTGTTAATTATATGAATTATAAAGCCCGGCAAAACGGAAGATGCTGAAATAGACTCAGTACACCTCCTCTTAAAACATAAGACAGCCTAAAAGTCTGCTGTCTGCGTTTAAGAACGTATAGCATCAAACGTCTTTAGCTCAGCTGGCTTGTTATGCAGCAGAGCTTATGTCAGTGCTCTATGCCCATGATGTGTTAACAATTCTTATTTGCGATGCTGAACAAAACTGCCTTGGACTATTCTCCTATTAATGCAGGTGGTTTCAGATAATCTCGTTACACTCAATACCGTTCGATAAATTTATTTACAGAGTCAATATTTTATTCTCGGTGCAAAGAGAGGCGCTAGTTTATGCATTCTGTTATGTATTGTTGCTTTGGCGTGGTTTTAAAATACTATACTATACATATACCTTCACTTGCCACATACTTGCGACATTGTTTCAAATGGTCAAAATTACACACGCATATATATATATATATATATATATATATATATATATATATATATATATATATATATATATATATATATATTTATATATATATATCTTCTGTGAGTGTAAGTGTGGGTGCTATCTTTGTCTATGTACCAATTTTAGTGTTCATGTGCAACGAAGGGGTATGGCTCTATCCAACACATTTTATAAGAGTGATTGCACCATCGGCAAATTACATCTCAGGCCTGCTTTAGCACAGGTTGTTATTTACTGCATTGTTGATGCTTTCTACTGAGTTATGTTTCTCGGGTAACTGTATTCACAGCACATTTTAGCTCCCACGCCTCCTCGCAGTGTTATTCTGTTATGCATATTTTTTATGCAAATATATTTCACGGCATTACACATATGGTTTGGTGGCATTCGTCCCTAATGCCCTTATGCCTTCCACAAATTTCCCATTTGTATACATGTTACACTCTGTCTTGCTGGTTGCTAATTGTATAAAGTCAGACAACGGATATTTTTTAGCTATGTTTGTAATATCTAATTTCAAAGATGTATATTTCATCTACATGAATACTTACTAAATGTTCTCCCTTTATTATTATTAATGGCAGGGGATGTTGATATTAGTCCTGGATTAACACTAAAGTTCTGTGACTTATCTCTTTGTCATCTAAACGCCAGAAATTTGACTTAAGAACTAATGTCAGAAAAAGCCGATATATCTCCTGAATTTGATATAATTTTCCGAAACTTTCTTGTCACTCGACTCTCCTGAGGAAACCTTGTTCTGCCCAACTTTCACAAAATCATTAGATGCGATCGGCTCAGTGGCGTCGGTGGTGGAGTCACTCTTTTTGTATCCCAATCTTTTGTGGTCAGTGGACGCACAGACCTTGAAGTACCTGATCTCGAAATGTTGTCGAGTGAGGTCTGATGACACCATAATAAATTTCTTCTGCTGAACATAATTATCATGATAAATTCTTTATCTCTTTAAACAATCCTAATCAAAATAATGGCGCACAGTCAAGTATTTTCTAAACTGTAACCACATAACCTCAATACCTTCGATATTAGTAAATGATGATCATATAACTGGCAGTTTGTCAAAGGCTAAAATTTTCGATTCATTTTTTCTCAAGCAGTGCACACTTGACTCTGCATTTGCTTCTCTTCCTGGGTATATTTTACATCCCAATGATACAATTCGGTCAATTTCTATTTCGACTAAGCAAGTTCTGGATACTCTACATAGCTTATATGTTTCTAACGCCACCGAGCCCAATGGCATTAGTGCTAAACTTTTAAAGAATAGTGCACCTTCCATTCATAAATCATTTGCTAAACATTTTTTAATCTATCTTTGAATAATAATAATAATACGTTTCCTACTTAATGGGAACAAGCTAATGTTACACCTTTACATCGGAAAAGCACTGAAAATGTCTGCGGTAATTATCTACCGGTTTCCTTGTTAAGTTGCGTTTGTAAGCTATTTGACAAAATCATTGTCAAGCATGTTTTCAACTTTTTCAGGGACAATCAATAAATATCAGCTAACCAATCTGGTTTTTCACGGGGCGATATTAAGCAGTTACTTGTAATAAATCAAGAGAAACGTGTTGCTGTTGATCAGCGAAAATAGGTACACCTTGTTTTGTTGGACATCAGCAAGGCTTTTGACATGGTCTGGCACACTGGCTTACTTTACAAACTTGAGAAAAATGGAATTTGTGGGTATCTATTGAGATGGTTTTCTAATTATCTTTCAAATCATCAGCAACGTGTTGTGATTTAAGGACAATCTTCTAGCTGTGGAACAGTGAATGCTGTGGAGTTCCACAGGACTCTGTACTCGGCCCTCTTTATCTTTTAATCCCCATAATAATATCGTTGACCTTGTCAGATGTAACATCAAGTTATTTGCCGACGACACATCTCTTTGTCACATTAATGATATCGTTGACCTTGTCAGATGTAATATCAAGTTATTTGCCGACGACACATCTCTTTTTTAAACAAGGGACGATCTTGCAACTGAAAGTGAAATTATAGATTTGGATCTTGCGCCTATTGATGAACTGGCAAACGACTGGTTAATTACCTTTAATGCCCATAAAACAGATAGGATGCTAATTACACGTAAGGTTGTTTCTCCGGACAACCCATTTATTACTTTGCAAGGCCACACACTGCGAAATGTCAATACCCACAAACATCTTGGTATTATAATACGCTCTGACCTGAGATGGTCTGACCACGTTAACAACCTAGCTGCTAAAACTGGAAAGCTTCTTAACATTATAAAAACCCTCCAGTTTCGCCTGGACTGCCAAACTTTACAAACCATCTTTTTTTCTTTTATAAGACCTCTTATAGAATATGGAAGTCCTGTCTGGGATGGCTGCACATCAACTGATGCTGATCAACTTGAAACAATTCAGTTGACTGCTGCAAAAATAGTTAGTGGCGCGATGTATGCGACATCGAATGTTAAAGTGTATGAAGAGCTTAGGTGACAAACCCTGGCCTCTTGTAGAATAGCAAAATTATCAGTAATGTATAAAAATAGTTCATGATATAGCACCTAACTATTTCCAATCTATTATTCCAGATAATATTATAATACTTAACAAAGGTATGATCTACCTCATTCCAGAGCCCGCACTGATTTATTTTACAATTCTTTCTTTCTGCCAGCTGTACGCCTCAGGAATAAACTTCCTTTGGAAATTTGAAATTTGCCATCTCTACCCATATTTTGATTTAGATTATGTGATCACTTTGGGTGGTCAAATAAGCGTCCATACTATTACAATTTCGGTGAGAGATATAGTTCTGCATTGCATCCGCTTTGATAGCAGTCAGTTGAATTCCCATCTATTCATATTCAAGATGACTCTGCACTAAAGCAATGTAGAATCTTTTAGTTGCTTCGATGGGAGCTTTGAAATGTCATGTTCTTTTTATTACACTCGGGGCATGGTCAGCTTGAATGCAACACTTGGCAACATGCTTTCACCAGTTGGGGGAAGTGTATAATTTGAAGCGAACGTCAGTTTGGGAGGATATCCGATTTAGTGGGGTATTGTTCATACTGTAGGTAAAAACAACAGGACCGTGGGACCTGCTGACAGTAAGGATGCTGCATTTGTTAGCGTTGAACTTCATACTCCATATTTTACTCCAAGAGAATATTTTCTTTATATCACTATGTAGTACACGTGCATCAGCTTCCGGATTCATTTTCCGAAAGCATTTGGAATTGTCTGTAAAAAAGGAACATGGTTGTGTCCTTTGAGAGAGTGAGGGGCATGTTGTTAATATATAGTAAAAACAGGAAAGGTCCTAAAATAGAACCTTGTGAAACACCAGGTATGACAGAATTTCATTCAGAGTGACACCCTTCTACCAGGACACACTGCATTCGACCCTTTATATAATTATTAAACCAGTCGTGGAGATGACCATTGATTCCAATGCTCTTTAATTTGTGCAGTAACAGGTGGTTGGGTACAGAGTCGAAGGCTTTGGTAAAAGCGAAATATAATACATCAACCTGAGTCGTCTTAAATAGATTTTCACCCAATTTGTGGACAAAGTCCACCATTTGAGTGGCACAAGACTTACCCTTAAGGACGCCATGTTGAAACTGATGGAGTGCGTTCTTAAGCACAGGAAAGATGTGGTTTAGAACACATCGCTCCATCACTTTACGTACAATACATAGTAATGATATCGGTCGATAGTTATCAACGTCTTCGCGGTTGCCTTTCTTATGGACCGGAATTACGTTTTCATCTTTCCATTGAGATGGAACTTTACCTTGTTCCGTAGATTTTGCAAAAAGGGGTTTCATTGAGGGGGCCAGTTCAGCTGCACATTCTTTCAAGATGCGAACTGCCCAATGGCTTTGTTTGGATCAAGGTGAAGAAGTATTTTCTGTATTGCTTTGGTTGAGAATGTGCAGTGAGCCAGTCTCGGATCCAAAATTGTGGCGAATTCGGGGCAAGGCAGTGACTGACTATCGTGAATAAAGACAGAATAAAAAAAGAAGCGACTAAAGACTGACGCTTTTGTTGCGGGGGTAAAAAAAATTCCTGTCCAAACCCTTCGCTTATATTAGGTAAGTTTTTTGCACTTGGTTTTTGCTCTAAAAACTGACCAAACTTTTTGGGATTTTCATATACTTGCGTACTTAAGATGTCAATGTATTCTGCGTACTTGAAAGCAGCCAAGGTTTTCATATCGTTTGTAAGTTTACTGAGGTTGTCTTTCAGGTGTTGGGAATCCGAATTCTTTAATTTTCTACGCATAGTTTCTTCTTTGTTAGACAAGTGAATCATTTCACTGTCAATCCAAGGCGGGGCAGTACTGTCACACACCTTGACTTTACGTCCTAATAGTACAGAAAAACATGATCCATATTCATTAATTCCAAACCCAACAATGACAGCAAAGAGATTCCAGACTTGCCAAAGCATCAACATTTCTCTTCCAATACCAATGTGAAGAAACAAATTTCACTCCTGACTTGAGACAGGCAGTCACCCATAAAAGGCAACTGGTGGTTTTAAACCGGTCCCCTCAACCTTAGAAATATTCATCATTAGCTGCAGACACTAGTTCTTTTCCAAAATGTATAGGCCTAACCACCCAAAACACATATTTCATTACTTCTGCCAAAAATAAAAAGAAACCTGTTAGGCCTATCACCTTTTAGTTCTCCCGACTTGTCAGTCAGCTAAGTTTACAGCAAAAGAGTAAAGTAGGCCTACATCGTTTTTGTGATATTTATGAATCTGGAACATTATAAACACACTCTACCTCCACTATAACTATGAGTCGGAGAACAAAGCCCACAGCACAACATAGCCAATGAAGTCATTTTCAAATAGTACAGAAAAACATGATCCATATTCACAAATTCCAAACCCAACAATTACAGCTGACCACAACTGACCTAACTGCTTCAAAATCACACAGGTACAGTCCCTGGGGCCCCTACTTGTTGAGTTATATACCAGGTGGTGCTGCAATTTTTCACAATCATAATTGTTTAAATTACAACAGGAGAAACCAAACAAAAATTGTCCTCACTTATGGCACCTAAAAAGGTGCAAGCTTGAGTAATGTTCCTTTTAAAGCTGTCAATATTATTTTCTTTTTCTTTATTTCTTTTATTTCCCAGCAACGTTTATATTTGAAATGGATTTGCTTTAGACAAATTTTAGAAATACTCCCAAAATGTCATTGGCTCTCAGCTCTAGTACCATAAAGATCTGTTCATTTGCAACATTGATTTTGTCAACCACTTAGGTCAGCTGAGCATGGACTTTATCACACACTACTTTAGTTTAAATATTGCAATTATTCTTGCCAACTCGGATGACATTTAGCCTTATAATATTTAAATGTTATTGAAAATATATAATTGAAAATTAACAAACAAACAAACACACACACACACACACACAAACAAACGAACGAACGAACGGACGGACGGACAGATGGACGGACAGACAGCCAGCCAGCCAGCCAGCCAGCCAGCCAGCCAGCCAGCCAGACAGACAGACAGACAGATAGATAGATAGATAGATAGATAGATAGATAGATAGATAGATAGATAGATAGATAGATAGATAGATAATCGGACAGCCTTTATCCACGCTGTATAGAAAAGTTAAACATATTTACTAGACAGGTCTCACAGCTGACACCCATACAGTGGCATACAGTAACTTTTGAATAATTTCATTGTTATACCATTTCATATAAAAATGATTAATTTTGAACTAATATGGTTTCGTTAAACCAAATAAACTCTTTACGGATTCAGACATTTTTAGCAGAAAAGAAAGATCGAGATTGGTTCCAAGGTTTTATAATGTGTTTATCAACTGAAGGCATATTTTTGAGGTTTGAAGTAACACAACTACGACTTTGAAATAAATCACAAATAGATATTTCATTTCTTGTAGAGTTCTTAGCAATTTCATTACATAATATGCTTTTGACCCATGAAATAAGTGGCGATTTACACTATAACTCAGAGTTAGGAACTTTCAAACCACCACCCAGTGTTTTCGGATACCTAATTAACATTTTTAACTTTCGAGATATTTCTTCCCCATGTAAATGTGTTAATTGCGTTCTGTACCTTTCTAAGCATATCAGTGGTAATGAAACATTTGAGGCACCATAAATCAATTTTAGAATACCTTAAGATTTTATGACCAGAACTTTCCATATTACTCAGAGATCTCTCATTTTTCAAATGTTTAAAATATCAAGACAAGACATACTGGCCACCCAAAACTCATGTTTACGTCATTTGTGCCGAGACAAAACTTCCTGACTTGCCCTTTGTTTTTAGATGTCACAGGGCCCATGCATGTACGAAGATGTAGCTATCAGGAGATACGTTGCCTGTATCTTTTAATCATTAAACGCCAAAATCTCCAGAGCATTTTGACAAATGGATCAACTCGTGCCCGAGTTTATGAGAGTCAGCAGCATTTGCTAAAAGGTGAAATGAATGTTTGAACACGAGGGTGGTTAACATATTTAATACCTACTAACATATATAGAACAACAGTTTAATATGATATAAATGAAGTACCTGTCAAATACATTATATTCTGTTGCAGCAGTATATTTACAAACAGAACAAACTACATTGAAATGTAGAGTTATCAGTTTATTTTAGCAGACAGGGTTATTTTACACAGGCTTGTCTAGCACCACTTATTAATATATAGCATGCTTGTGGTATTATGCCTACATTTGTATTTGCAACTAATATGTCTGAATCGCATTTTATTTCAGCAAAACGGCAGGATTTTACACAGGCCACTGACTAAGCGAATTTAGACTTTTTGGGAAACCACACTTTGTGACACATGACACATCGACGTGGTCCTACTGGAAACCCTTGTCAATTATTGCCACTGTGCACTGTAAAATGTATATATATGTATATGCATAATACCACAGTATCCTTTTATGATAAACTCTTCCTTTCTTGACCAATTGTTGTCCAATTTGGGTAATTGTATTGCGCATATATATATATATATATATATATATATATATATATATATATATATATATATATATATATATATATATATATATATATATATGTATGTGTGTGTGTGTGTGTGTGTATATGTGTGTGTGTGTGGCACGGACCGGTGTAATTTCTTCACATCTGGGCCCCAGATAATATATTGCACAACATTGTGATTCAATTTGCTTCCTTTGATAGCTTTTGTAAGGGCCTTTGGGCCAATCAGTCACCCATGAAGAAATGAAATGTTTGGATATTGATATTCAGCCTAATGGTGCTACCATATTGATTCAAGACATTAACAACTACCTTTCAGTCAAATAGGGTGTCGACATTAGACTCTGCTGAATCAACACTGTGTGCGGTAGGCACGTAGGGACAGGGAAGTGTATTAGATACCCTCAAAAGGTTTGATAGCTTCAGGCTTTGTTTTTTTTTTTTGTGATATATAGTTATAAAACAATTCGACAAAAAACATAATCGTGCTTTTTCAAAACATTGTGTCAAATTGTCTAAAGATGGCATGCATATACTTTCTTACAGCACCTTACAAACAAGTTCTTGCCACGTTAAAACAAATCAGTGTCACAGTAACATGTACTTGAACAGTTAATTAGTAATTTTCTTTTGAGTGTGCCCTTCAGATAACTATCATTGTCTAATCTACCTGGGAACATTTTCAAAAACATCTGTTTTTACCATCTGTTTTAACCCATCACTCCTCAAGATGAACTCGCTCCTCATTCTTGTTATGTATTATGTTGTGGCTATATAGTTTGGCATCTCACCCATTTAGGGAAACCATAACATGGTGACAGGAGGGTAGCTTGTGTCTGGAGCTATGGACCACCGTATGAAAGACATGCTACTTTGTTTGATAAAATCTGAGAGGATAATTTCTCGTCAGCTCTCAGACTGTAAACTAACCATCTTGTGGCGTCAGCATGTGTCCGTATGTGTCTTTCCTGTCTTTGTTGTGATTGTTTTGTGTTGTGGCAGCAGTTTACAGTGGCCTGATTACTAAGCCTTCATTGGGTGACGTTGGCATTGGAAGTCCCATTACTGTTGACACCCCAATCATTACACTACATGCCTGCTGCAAGCGCATGTTACAAAGTCTGGATAATCGTTTTGAATGATTTGCTTCAACACCCTGTAGTTGTTATGTTTTACTTCATATCAACCCGGTGGTTTCATATGGACTTTGATAAAGTTTCCTGTCAATTGGATTTCATGTAAATTTCAATATGGTCTGCTTGGAATTTTCCCCAGCTTCCGTTGTTATCGGAGACTATTAATGGAATCCTTAAATTATTATTCTATTTCAAAAAGTAAATTGATTTAAAGAGAGAGAGAGAGAGAGAGAGAGAGAGAGATAGAGAGAGAGAGAGAGAGAGAGAGAGAGAGAGAGAGAATATACTAGGAGGTAGCCTCGCCAGCCACCTCCCTTGTAAAAGTATATGTACGTGAGAGAAACTGAGACAAGCCCAGTTATATATGGGTCCCTTCACAATAATTTGAAACATATGCAAACATATAAATTTTACAGTTTACTTAGATGGCAGTTGGCATATGCAATATTGCCCAGAATGCAAGCGAAATGTACTGATGGTAAAACGATTAGGATATAGAAATTTTAAAAAAAGGATATAATCAGCATGCAAATAACAGCAAGTAGATCTGACACTGAAACAAAGAAACAAACAAAAAAAAAAAAACAAAAAACAAAACAAAACAAAACACACACACACACACAAACACACACACACATATATATATATATATATATATATATATATATATATATATATATATATATATATATATATATATATATATATATATATATATATATATGTATCCCATCATTTGTACATTCTGCCACAAATGTAACATTTTGTAAGGTGATATTGTGATGTGAACAACTTAGTAGGTTTGCAATGAGTTGACCTGCAATATCAATCAATATGGAGGTGATTTATGAAGTCTATATTGCCGTCCTAATCTGCTTTATTTATATTATATCTCGACATGTGTCCCAGAAATGCACACAAACACATCAACAGCTGATCATCTGTTGTACCTCTGTTCACGGCAGGTGCTTTTGCAGTGTTGCTAGCAATTAAGTAGTAATGATTGTGCGGCCTGCATTACTTTCATGCACCCTTTGTGATATCTAACATTGACAGCACTTTGGAATGCCCATGTTATTACAAAAAATAATCACTTTTTTATCTTAGGCAAGGTTTTATGAGTGGAGTGCACTGACTACGCATATTATTCAACTTTTTGGAACAGACTGTGGTACTGCCAGCCACTATCAGAACAAGTACAACATGAAAGGCAGTACTTCTTCTATCACAGCTTTCGCAGAACTTGTTGACAGGACAATAATCAACGGGCATAATCGACTGATTTGCACGTTAAGTGTTTCTTGATCTATATAAATACCTGGCACTGACTGAAACACTGGGAGGGGGGCACATAAGTATAAAACTAGTAAAACGAAAGGAGAAGGGCCACTTGGTAACTAATTGCTTATGAATGTTTTTTATATTCTGCACGAACAAAATCAGACTGAAGTCTTCCATATAAGCAAGTATGTAATACTGTACTGCTTCTGTTCTGATTCCATGTTGCATGTATACGTAGATTTTTTTTAAGTGAAACATGAACGACTTTGAGAAAGAGACACTACATTGCAATGTTCCACGTTTAACTGCAAATGCGTTACTGCAGCTCCATTTACCTCAGGTGCAGGAAACCAAAGTTTCTTAGAAACTTTCTGGGTAGCTCAAGGTCCCCATATAAACCAATTGAAGCCCAAATAAAACATACTCAGATCATATTGTTACAGGGAACCTGTTTGAAACGCTGACACTTTTGCCTGAGGTAAGAATCCTTGCAGTTATATATACCAGATTGGAACAGTGAAGACATAGCAACCTCTCATGGCTGGAATTACAATGTTGACACAAAACATATGTGGTTATATCTAATACAATAACATACTTGTACCAGAATACAACCAAGACCCCACACTAATCATTTTAAGCATTGTAAGTCTCACAATCAATTAAAATATTGATAATTGTCCTTTCATGACAGTATGTCATCATTGCTCCATTATCGGATTGATATTTGGGCAACATTACTGACTGCATGGTTAAAAAAAACAAAAAAACTGAGTTGTACCTCATTTGACCATAACTTATACTCTAGTGCTGTGATGTGCACCGTCTGTACATTATGAAATTTATATTGTCCATAGGCATTGTTACAAACTAAGAGTTTGTTAGTTTTACTTTGTCTTCAAAAACTACGGGCCGTGAAGTATGTGTCTTGTATGGGGAGGGCTTTAAAACAGTACAAATGAAACAAAAATTCACTAAAAATATAAATCAAGTGCTTTATTGAACAAAAGCCCTAGAAAGCTACCCACAGTACATCGATTTTGAACTTAGTCTGGCAAACCTTTTGTTCTATATTTTCGTATGCATTGCGAAAAAAAAATGAAATAGATAGCTATAGCTTGTGTAAGAAACACTGATGGACAGATCTAATAAGTATATAAAAAAACAGAAGCTTCATTTAGGGTATCAGTAATTACAAATCAGAAAACAGCCCTGGCCAGCAGGATTTACACCCAGATGGACTTAAAGAGTTTTCCCATTCCTGTGATAGCAGCTCCTGAAATACAAGCAATTCTGTAATGGCAAAAATGTATTAAGTAATTTTAGGATCACTGAAAATGATATGATATTGCCACAGTTCGATTTGTCACTTTTTGAATAAACAAGCAGTAACGTTTTGCAAAGCCAAATAAAGAAATAAAAAAAATAAAAAAAAACAAAACAAGAAAATATATAAAAAAAGAATAAAAAATCCAATAACTGTTGCCAGATGCTTACTTGTAAAATAACTGTTGCCATAAGTTGTCTTGTAAAAATTGCTGAACGTACTAAGCACAAAAGCAGGCGCGAAAAGATAGAGTGTAACCAAATATGAAAAGTAACACTGTCTGTAAAAATCATTGGTGTAGTATTCTTGTTTAAATATAAATCAATGCCCGCAGTACGACGTATTTATTAATCAATCAATCCATCACACTCAAAGAATTTTTTGTACACAGGCGTTTGCTGTAAGAATGCACAAGACATATCTGATCTATTGCGTTTGCTGTAAGAATAAACAAGACATATCTGATCTATTGCACTGCTTTTCATGGACATATTCATTATTACATGCTGAACATTAATAAAAGCTCCGTCCTAGATATTCCAATTACTTTCATTTGACATACTTATGCATGGTTATATTTACTGTAAACATACATTGTCATTATATATTCCTTTTTAAGATTATGTTTTATTTAGATACATGTACATATAAAACCAGCTAAGCCACTGAGGCTTGCTGAAAACTGGCATCAAACTTGACATGAAACGAAAGCTCCATGTTCAAATATCTAGCAGCCGGACACAACTGTCCCTCGAGCCATAAAGTTATCAACTAATCTAGAGAGGTCGGAGCTTTTCATTGCCTGCATAGTCCACCAAACATACTTGAGGCGTTGACTTGCCAAAATCAACGTATGACTTTCACCTTCTGAATAAAGAAATATATGTGAGCAAGTTTAAGCAACTCCACACAATAAATGCTAGCTAGATCCAGTAGTTTTATCCCCACTGACGTCGCAACCACTACTACGAGATCACAAAGATATTGTGAAGCAAAGGACGGTATGCACAGAAGACCTAGTGAAAGTTGCTCACATTTACAAATACTTGTATTGAATTCATTCAAATGTTTAACGGTAAAATGTTGATGTCTGGAGGTTAAAAGGACATCTCCGAATTTGGAAATATATATTACCGATTGTTTACACACACACACACACACACACACACGCACACACACACACACACAACCATATATATATACATATATATATATATATATATATATATATATATATATATATATATATATATATATATATATATATATATATATATATATATATACACCCAATGAGGGGCCTTTGGGGTTTCATACTGCACAGACAGTAAGCATACAAGTTGAAATCCTGTCACCACTGACACTGTTCTTAATCACATTTCTCTCGGGTAAGCACATTTTCTTATTTCTCTTGGGCTTCAGCTGTGAGCACTCTCGCCCACCTGTTAACATTTCACTTGTGAGCGTGATACTGTCCACGATAATAAATGTAGCTCTGTGCACCTTCCACAACATATAAGGTATATAGAAATCTTAGTCCCTTTTGGTGACCCCTTTATTGTATTTGTGTCTTTTTGCCCAGAACCACTTCCTAGTAGTCAATATCCTATTCCGCAGCTCGAACTCTTTACTCTCCATAAGCTAACCTGTCCCTGTCTAACCTATATATATATATGGAATTACTATTGTCTATATTGCACACGTTCCTCTGTAAAATTTTGACATAGGCTGTGTCAGCCCAAATAAATTAAAGGGTCTTCAGCGGGTAACTACTCAACATTTTTCGGAGCCTTTTACCCGTACACGTCTCTCTGAGTAGCGGCTCCTTGCCTAAGCTAAATATTCAGCAGACAACCCACATAATAATGAATAAATATATAATATTGTGAAATATATGTCAATTTTGGCAATGGCGAAGACAATTTAGCAGCATTCAAAACTTATGGTCTTTATAGGAATTAGCGTGAATTATTAGGAGTCATGTATGTTCACCAGCGTGAATTATTAGGAGTCATGTATCTTGTGAATTATTAGGAGTCATGTATGTTGTACCAAAAGATACAAGTGACGCTGCCATCTATAGGTCAGCAAAGGGAAAGTTGATTGTTTGTCAAATTCATTATTTTGAAAAAATGGCAGGGTAATTTTACAGAATATGTAGACAATATATATATATATATATATTACTACGAAACCGACCATTTTGGGACAAGGAGCTGGTCCCAAAAAAGTCATGCCACTATTTTTTCTATTCATCCCATGTAAACTTCAGATTGCCTTTTATTCGGAGAAAATATGTAAATCTTAGGTTGGGACGACAATTTTATTTTCATACAAAGATCTTTTATCGTTTTCTGGACCGTTTTGGGACACGGAAGTTAAATAGTGATTACTCGGTGAATACTGTGTATGTTTTCCCCGAATTTTGTTTAGTGGCTGTGATTAATCTAAAGAGCACAGTCCGAAAATTTCGAAAACTTATATTCACAAATAAAAAAGTTGATAATATATATATATTATATATATATATATATACACGATCGACACAGCCCTGTTGCTACTGCCCAGCGACACATATCTTGTTGGGATATATATATATATATATATATATATATATATATATAGATCTAGCTTCTCGTGTGTGTTACGTAACACTCCTCACGTTCACCCGGCATCTGCAGCTCAACGTCCACAGGACACCACGGATCCAATGCAGCAGACAAATCAAACGAAGGATGGCATATGAAGGTATGTTGCACATTTACGTGAAATATTTTATATCACCAGCCCCTTTTTAACAAGCGTAGACCATCGATTACTTCAGAAATATATGGAAGGTAGGGTTCCTCTACCCGCCCCTCTTCATCGCCAGTGTCCCTGAAAAAGCCACAAGTCGTACCCTTTCCCGTTTACAGAATTGTTGGGTTCACATGATAAACTTTGGCCTTTTTTGGCGGTATACTGTATACGCATGGATATATGATTTCTTTGATTTTGAAAAAACATGTTAGTTTTGGCCCAACATGCAAGCACGCCATTATTAGCCAACATTTTCTCGATTTTTATTTTTGTTTAAAGAACTTAATAGACACAATTTAACTTTGCATGACAATCAACTACCAACAGACCCCAGAGCAAGTTTGCACGTTATAGGCTTATATTATTGTAATATAAGATACATCATCGAGGTATCAATACGGTCTTTACTTTTACTCGAGACTGCAGTTACAGTGAAACACTGGATCAGATTGAGGTCAAGCTTCTGACATAGGAAACCTATTGCCAGCTTCTAAGTATAACTGCACAGTCGCTCATATGAGTGACCACATAATGCCCTGCTGTGGTCAAGTCACATAGGCCTGCTGGTAAGGAAAATTGATTAAAGTAGGGTTCACACTGTATCGTTTCTATTAGATAAGAGAGGTATATTCACCACGTAGATAAGGCCATTCTACATTAAACACCACATTTTCTTTATTCACATGGCTTAATCATATGTTGCCCGACATTGAAAACATGTGATTGTGTAGCCTCCTTGTTTCATTTAATGCGGATAACCTTGATTAAACACTCAGCACAGCCGCATTTTAGTTATAAATACGCGTATAAAGTGCCTAATGATCATCCAATCACTGAAGATGCTCAGACAGCACCATGAAAGACACCAGTGAAGTTTTTGCCGCAGGACACCTCATTACACATGTGACACAACGGCGCATACGGTTAAAAAAACTGTGGGCTCTGCAGCCGACTTGGTGGACTTGTCTATAAATCACAACTTCTGGGGGCAAATTTAATGTGCAATCAGCATGCGTACACTGTCCTAGATACTCTGTTTATCCCACTAATTTGGCGGGCTTACCTTTGTTTTAGCTAAGCACCTAAGTCAGCACATGGTTAGGGAAGTCTATACCCTTCACTTGCCCTGCTATTTTAATGAATGGTAGCGGCATATTCCCCACAAGAAAAAAAAAAAAAAAGCAAAAAAAAAAAAAAAAAAAAACTTTAACACCCGTATCACAAGGAAAAAGGAATACATTGATATATCTGACATGACCGTAAACCAACACATCACTAAAGCAAGAACAAAATGCATATAAGAATTAAGCAAAATAAAGTATTTATATTGTACATTGAATGAGAGACCAAACAGGAAACCAGAAACATTCCAAATAGATGTGTACATAAAATAGTCACAACATACAGTTCGTTCCCCATGTTTAAAAACAGCGATCTAGGACCCATGAAATTAATAAAAAAAGTAAAGCCGTGAAAGCAGTGCTTTTTGCGTAATGAGTTCCCGACGCAGCTTCCCCTTGCAGTAGTTTACCAAAAATTATTGCTAAACGCTACTTTGTATTGAAAAAAAAAAGAAAAAAAACTTCCCTATTACAAGCAATCTTCAGTTTAACAGCGAATTCATCAGATGTTGCTCATTGGCAAGTCAGGCAGGTCACGCCAAGAAATCAGTCAGCATAATACGGGGCGCGTACAGGCACATTCAGTATAACGTACACGCCACTCATTATCATCAACGCTGATTTTTCTTACGTTTAAGTTTTTCACAAACACGAAAAACAGAAATCAATGATTGGCCGATACAATCAAGAAACGCATGTCATAACTGGCATCTATTCAATTCATCCTATAATTGATTTGTCCTTTCGTATCGCAATATTTTCCTACCAAAACTGACCACTTGCCACATTTATACGCATGGTGAAGATGTAGGGCTAATTATGCGAGTGTGAATGCCAATCTCAACTTTGTCCTTCTTTTTAAATTTTTTTTTTCACTTTTTGAAAATATTTCTTCCAACTTTGTATTCGCACAATTTTTCTAGACTACATCTTCTATGTTTGCACAAGAGTGCTTTCCTCTTTTTCTTTGGTCTAATTCTCTGCACAACAAGTAAATTGCGTAGCATAGTTATTGCCGAAGTGTCCGCCTGCTCACTCAGTCTTGACATTAACTTTTCTGCCAAGGCCTATGAAATGCATTATTTGAGAGGCCATTCTGATAAAGGGGGCCACAACAATCCGCATATTAACATGATTAACCTTCGCAATCGGCCAAAACATCCACACACTGATTTTTTTGTCAGATTATGTCAAAATTTTCTCTTTCTTTCTTTCTTTCTTTCTTTCTTTCTTTCTTTCTTTCTTTCTTTCTTTCTTTCTTTCTTTCTTTCTTTCTTCTCTTTCTTTCTTTCTTTCTTTCTTTCTTTCTTTCTTTCTTTCTCTCTTTCTCTCTCTCTCTCTCTCATGCTTGTTTGCCTGCTTGCTTGCCTTGACAGGTTGAAAGCATCAGCATTCATGTTGGTGTTAATATACATTTCCTTAAATGTGGACAAAGAAATCATTTACCGATGCCCAAAGGAACCTGGAGATTTAACTTAGCTATATATCTTAAACATTGGTAAACAGCAACAAAGATTTTTTTCCGCTCAAAACAGTATGTTTCGTCTCTCACCAATAGACACATATTAAACTGTCGTTAATGAGAACGAAATGAATGCAACATACTTTCAGCGATCGAACCATATGTACCAGTATTTGTGCACAGGTCACTGGCTACTCGTAAATAGGTCATATTTGGACTCCATTGATCAAGAAAATTTAAAGTCTCTAATATTTCAAATCTCTCGGATGCAGCTTGTTTTGTTGCCAATCCGACAGACACATGATGTGTTTTCAGGAGACTATGAATTTAAATGAAAGCTGTGCATAACGTGTCGCCTTTTTCTTTTTCTCCCCCCCCCCCCCTTTTTTTTTTTTTTTTTAGGCACACCTCACGATTTGCCGAATAAACTCCCAAAGAGTATTACACGAGCTTGATTTTCCTATTTTTATTTTACAGTTCCCTTTCCTTAAGGAAGAAATCGCAGGATTGAATGAGAAAGAAAAGAGAAATTGCATTTGAATAATTTTGCTCTCACATTCAATATTTCTATAGATATGTATGAGCCTTCAGAGCTGCATGCATAAAGTTTTGAGATGCTGTGGTAAAGGGATACCAATAAAACTAGTACACAAAATCCAAAATTATTAAATGAAATTTGAAACATTTTCATCTTTAATGGGTTGGTCACCACACGGAATAGTGTTAAAGAGGATTGAATTAGTAGCATAGTGCAGTGAAGGTAATATATTGGACCAGATATTCGAATAAAATTGAAATATTTAATGTAGTACTGTTAACACAAGTACTATTCAAGAGACAGGAAGGAAATACGTTAGAGTGTGATATTTTCATTTTGTTCACATTAATTTCCAGGTAAATCCGAAGTACTTCAGTGGATGAAAATGCACCATGACAGCATAAAGAACATTCCATATGGAAAGGTCATGACAAAAAAATTATGAATGAGCACAGGAAGGCTCACACAAAGGCCAGGAAATCACTGCATTACAAATACTTGTATGCAGAGCATTATTGGTAATTCAGAGAGAAAGGGAAAAAAAGGTCACCTGACCTTACAAATTGAATACAGGTCCAAGGGAAACTCCACGAAAATTCAGCATTTTCTCCAGTTTTACAGATGCAAATCTGAGTTTGATCATACCAGCAGACTTATGAATTGTCAGAGCATCCCATGATATTTTTACTTTGAAGAGGTTTTGTGGACACTTGTGGAAGATTTGCCCAGCCCCAAACAATCTTACTCGGGAAACTAGTGCCGGGCAAAGAGCCTAATAACCAACCCACGCAGACTTCATTCAATTTGGAAGCGAGTGACGCTGAAAGGAAAGCTCGTACATTCCTAGTTGGGAATTCAATGCAAATACAGTGTACTTGGAAGCTTGACTCTCCTGGTGTTGTCTGACGCTTTTGTCAAATGGTGGGACAGTGTCAAAAGCTTTAAATGTAATTCAGAGGACCCACATCACTGATGACAGTTCCATCATAATACTCACTGGAAGCAACAATTTACCATCACAGGCTCCAGCTGCAACGATCTTGTACTTCAGGCTACTGGAACCTGAACTCTAAAAGCAAAAAATCCGAAACATTGCCATATCTTGCATTGTCCACAGTGAAGATCCAGAACTTGATAATCAGGCTAGACTGGTAAATGCAGGCATTCAAATTATATGTGAAAGAAAACGCTGGTCCCATATTGACAATAACAACTTATCAGATGCATTCCTTGGTACAAATGACCCGTGTATGTAGGACATCGGGACGGGGTACAATCTCTTGGCTCGTAACATTCTGAGCCACATTCGTAATTCCACGCAGCAGAACAGAAATTTCAAAATGTATTATATTTTGCAGTCCAAACAACTTCCATGTCTTACAGAACTTTGATGGTAACAATGTGGACCATATATTTCATACCAATGTTAACATGATACCATGTTCTGACCATTTGCAGAGTAAGTTATATGCTAATAAGCATATAACTTACTCTGCAAATGGTCAGAACATGGTATGTTCGATTCCTCAACCATCCTGTTATATTGGATGAGTATGGAAATTACGCAATGGTATAATGTCTGGAAACAAATGAAGAGAAACAAGTTTTACACGGGAAGAGTGGCAAATGCTCGCAACCAGACACATGCTGAGATCCCTCAAAAACTTACCACCATCCAAAAAGCGTGAGTTTTATACCACCAGACTCAAAAGCCGCAGATTTTACTAACTATTTTGTGAACATTGAGATCAGATTAGCATCAGAATTCGAAACGGCAACTTCTCTACTACCTGTTCATTGTGAACACTGCTCTACCAAATTTATTTTTACTGCAATTCCTGTTCAGTTTGTGCGATCCAATTATGATTTATGAACCTAGAATCTTACCTCGATGTCCTACATATGAACAGTCAATTGCTATGGTTGGCATCTGCTCTTGTTGCTTGTACTATAACTTATACTATTAAACTGTCGCTACAGACTGGTATTATACCAGTGGACTGGTAATTAGCATGGGTCACTCCGATTTTTAAGGAAAAAGGATCACGGCAACAATATTAAAATTGTCGCCCCATATCAGTATTGTCGCACATCAGTAAAATAATTGAGATATGCATTCAGGCATTGTGTATTTTTTTTCTAGCTGAGAATAACCCCATAATCCATTCCTGAACAGTCATCTTTTCTGGCATTCCGCTCCTCGCAGACGGCGTTCCATTCTATGATTGATGATTTGCTTGAGAACTTTTTAAATAGGTTCCCAACTCTTTCGCTCTCTCTAGATTTACAATATTGGTTTGATTCAATTGGTCACACAATTTTGGTGAGAAAGTTAAAAAATCATGGTATAACGGGATTAGAATTTGATTTGTTTAAATTATATCTTAACAATTGATCATAAATTGTTTGCAAAAATAGTCAACTCTAAAAAACAACCTATCAAAATAGGAGTGCCCCAAGGCTCATCCCTTGGCCCTACATCTTTTCAGTGTTACTAAACGATTTCTCAAATATATCATATTTTTTGTAAAAGTCACCTTGTTACTGATGACACCACTCTATCTATTAGTGCACTTTCAATTGCCAAAGCAAAATCGAACCGAGCTGTTTAATGCTGCTAAATGGTTTTTCGAGAATAAAGTAACATTTAATGTTTTAAAATCGACTCTCATGGTATAAGGATCAGACAACCTTAATCTTGAATGAGATTGTAAATTGACATCTAAGACATATGTTAAACTCGCAGGTGTAATAATTGACTGTACTTTGTGGTGGTGCTCACATGTTGACTAAATTGTGAATAAGGTTATTCCCCAAAAAAATCGGTTAACGTTTTTTTTTTTTTTTTTTTTTTTTTTTTTTTTGCTATTGTGATACGGTTTGGAGCAACTGCTGTAAAAATACAAGGTTATACTCCAAAGACTATGAAATAGAGTGCTCGCATCGTAACAGGGAATTTTGATTTTACGACTCATCCATTCTCGCTTCTAATTTTAGGCTGGGAATCTCAAGACGCACGTGGCTTTATACATTTGGTTCCTGTTTGTATAAATGCATTAACGGTATGGCTACAGAATATATTTGAGATAAGTTTCAATTTACCTACAAGGTTCATGATAAAAATAACATAAATTCCACAATGAAAAATATACATCATCAGACCGAAAACAGAAAAGTTTAAACAGCCATTGTCATTCGCCAGATCTAAAACTTGGACCAACTTGTCAATTACGTAATGCTGATAGATTGTACTGTTTTCAGCAAACTGTTAAAAAGATGTATAACCAGTAGCCTTTATATATTATATTAACGTGTTTCCTTTTTAGCATACGATTTTTTTATGTCACTTAAATACGTATATTCTATGATTTGTATTTTTTTCATTAATGTCACATATCACTGCCAAATGTCGTCTTTTATATTGTATATCTTATATCTCAGGTTTGTAATTTGTATTTGTGTTTGTTTGTGTAACTGGGCCCTATCTTATTTCCAACTGCGACTTTAGTCTTTGAAACTAGCAGCAGAGTATTCTTTGTATGCGGAATAGACATATGAAATGAAATGGAACAAAGCAAACACATGACGTCATTTGCATATAAAATGAATAATGTATAATAAAACTAGCATAAAAAAATACAAGTAATGGGAATACTGTGCCAAATATCCCTCCAGGTTGTGGCATTTAAAACATAAGATATCCAAAAGGGAAAAAATAATAATGCGCTACCCGGCTAATGAGGGGAAATCCCTCATAAGTGACGGTTACATTTTTATGTCAGAATAACTTTCGTATCGGCGGATAACATCGGTTTCATTTTCCTCTTCGGCCAAGCCGTCGTAGGCCTATAGGCTTGTTTGTAGTGACCGGGAATACACCACAATCAAGAAAACACTTCTTTTTGCCTGGTCATGATACTTCTCCTGTAGTGTTCTGTACCCTGACACCCTAAAATGTGCTCCCTGCTACTTGAAATCTGGTGCAATTCTCTCAGCGTCCTTCTATTTTAGGACCCTATCCATTGCTTCTCAATATCCCTATCAGAGCCCTTATAGAAAGTTTCAGTTTCACTAGCATGCATCATTTTAGCGCAAGAGGTATCCCTCTTGCCACCATGAGATTTTATGCATGTTCAATGAAGGGCTGTAGAGATACTCTATCCTGACCAGTAACAGTTACTTTATAATCATAAATTTTCGCGAGGGAAAAATATTCCTGAATTTCCCCAAGGAGGCCCAGTTCGGGAATATTTAACTCGGGAAAATTGTAACAGATTGAATGTAGAATGAAAGCCTGCATAAAATTCGGGAACCAAAACTCGTCAAATTCTGATTTGGAGTGTATTCAGTAAATTTTGTGCCCGGAAGAAAAAATGATTATCTGGTAGTGAGGACCTGTGCATAGCTTTTAAGAATACAGCAATCCAGTTATATCATTGTTCTATATGCGTTTGTGTGCAATCCAACGAGTGATTTATGATGATTTATGTGTTAGCTGTAGTATATCTGGATGGAGACAGATGTGAAATAAACTTATGTTCAGCAAAGAAACATTAATTGCGCTTTGTATCATTTTGTATCAAACAGAGATTAACCCCTCGAGCATGCAAAGTCCCCGTGGAAGTGGCACATGTGCATGGGTGTACAGGGGAGGGTATCCTCATATCTCGTCGGGCCTTCCTTCATTTAACTTTTTGCCAGTGGTATAGAAAAAAACAAAATAGCGTTCAGAGAAACGGCCACGCCCCCCCCCCCCCATTCTGCATTTTTGAGACTTTGCAGCAGAACACTTTACATACAACTTCCAAATTGTTGTCTATGAAATGAAAAGGCAATTTTGGATGTGTTCTTGGGGCACGTTCTGGAGACAGATACCACCGACTGTGCGCCATCCATGCGGCATTCGAAAAAACACTTCAAAGGTTTCATAACAAGTATAAAAATAATGAGAGGATTCCAATAGAAGTGTGGTACACTATAATGTGCAACTGTGAAAAAAATTGGTGAAGCTGCAATGGATCCTTGTTGAGATATGGTAATGTTGTCCCCTTGTGCACCACTCAGACGGCCTTGAAATAAATAATTTAAAGCTACATATAAAATGTTTATAAACAAAAGAGAAAGCTGGTTTTAAATAGGAGCTCGGTGCATTCTGAGATGTCTCTGACAAAAAATTGGCAAAGCTGTCGTTATTTTTTATAGATATCGCGATAACGTCGCCAGGGTTGAAGTCACTCAGACAGCCTTTACATAAATACATTAAAAAGTTTCATAAAAAGTTTTAAAATAATCAAAGAAAGCTGGTTTTTAATAGGAACCTGGTTTATTAATAGGTTTTCCTCTGACCCCAAAAAATGGTACAGCTAAGATGCATATTTTTGTAGATATTGTGGTAACGTTGTCCCCCTTGTGCGCCGCTCAGACGACCTTGAAATAAACACTTTAAAAGTTTCACATAAAGTTTAAAAATAATCAAAGGAAGCTGGGGATACCACGGTAAAGTCGATAAGACAAAGGGACCATACAGCGAACGACAATACTCTCTGGCCCTTTTTGTGCCGAGGGCAATACAACTTGCATGAATGATTCCTATAACCGGCCATTTTCGACATGATCTGAAATACGCTGATTTTAAGGCCATGCTCACTTCGCCGAAGTTATATATAAAAGGAAATCACTTTATGACCATGATTTTCTTTTATTTACGGTCAGTTACATATTCGTCCTAAATATTTACTATTATTTTGCCGGCAAAGGCACCCTGTTTTCCCTTAAAAAGTAAATGCCGAAGTAGGTCTGTCTATGCAGGCAAGCTGACATTTACATTGCATGTGGTTATGAACTGTTGGACGTAATTCACATTCTGATCCCAAGTGGATCATACTCTCTTTTATTCTCTCTACCCTACAAGCGAATATTAGAGAGGCCTAGAATTAACATGGAGCTTGGCTTGTTTGACAGGCAATTAGCTCCAATGGTTACAGGTTGGTAGTCCAAAAAGCGTGTGTTCCGAATGACCCATATTGAAGGTTCAATGTTCCGAATTATGAGTTGTGTTCAGAAGTTTCGTAGTTCCGAAGGTTCAACGTTCTGAAAGTCTATTGTTCTAATTAACACAAAAAGTGTTCGAGTATCCCAAAGGCCACTCGTCAGAAAATCTGATGTTCCGAATGTGACAGTGAAAGACATACACTGATTCAATGTTTGCTTATTTCATCGTTCCTTCTTAATATGCCGATGAGTGCAAATTAAGAGGCTTTGCCTGGGGAAAATGGCCTTTTATGTTTTAACGATGGGAATAGAATATTCCGTTTCTTTCCTTTTACACTTATCTTTGCATGGACATACACATGTATGTTCATATATTGATAGTTGATGCATTTGTACGTATACTGGATAAGGCAGAGGCTGAAAAAAGCTGTCTACCCAATTTGGATCGGAACATTTCAACCTAACCCATGGTGGAAACCGCTGCAAACCTTTCAAAAACCGTAGCACAGTGTTCAATGGCGAATTGAAGGTTTCCTCTCAGTATTTGTGGTAAGCTTGTACATACATGCAGCCACATGCAATACTTCTCAACTTCAGAAATCAAGCAGCGTGCATGATCAAACGCATCCGCACATAAATTGAATGCATCATGGTTTGCAGCAGATAGTATATCTATACTTTCCAAATATCTAAAGGTTTTGTTTCACATATCCTAGTTTGAAATTCAGACATGTTAATGTATCTCTCAAATTGCCTATATGAACAAAAAAATCCAGTTCAAGACATGTTAAATTTGATTCGACATTCATGTCTATGGCTGAGGTGTTTACAAAATATTCCCTTGTAAATAGGGGATGAATTTGAAGAATGCTTCTGGTAGCAAAAAGGTGTTGTAAGATGTGTAACTAATGGTGAGTCAATATTCGCCGTGAAATTAAACAATAAAATAAAGTATTAGCAATGCACAGACGTCATTTTCGGCAACACAAAACAAAAAAACAAAAAAAAAAAAAAAAAAAAAAAAAAAAAAAAAAAATAATAAACAACAGCAACAACAAAAGCGACAACAAAAACATCAAAAATGCGATCGTTTTGAAATCACATGCAAAGCTAACTTTATCTCTGTTTAATTCCCCTTTACATTTACAAGATATTGCTATGCATATAAGTAAATGCATATCTCACTCCTTTAGTTTTGAAATAAAAATCTTGTATTTTTCAACCGTTATTTATTTCTTGTGTATCCTACTATTCACAAACGATAGTATCATTTTGTTTTTCAATAATTTGCTATGACAAAAATGTATAAACGGTATGGTAATAAATTCAATGAAATCCACGATAAAGTTAATACGTTAGTGTATCTTATATTCACTTTATGCTATCTAATATTTAGTTCGGGATTCTTAAAGTTGGTTAAAATTATTTGTGCCTCATTCAATATGTTTGAAAGTATGTTTGATTTCGTTTAAAAAATAGACCTCTTTTGAAATGGTTATTTTACAGTTGAAAGGTTTGCCTAGTAATACACACTACAGCAGGAGTAGCATATATATGGGCGCTGAAACCATTATTGTGTTGGGGCTGTTTTAAGTATAATTTCCAGTGTATTGAAGCTGAAACGTCAGAACACTTGGCCTTGTGAACACTGAACTGACGCAAAATTGGACCTTGGAAACATGTGCCAGTTTTCGAAACAATGGACCCTAAGAACATTTGTTCTTCGGAACGTTGGCCCTTCAGAGCATTGGACATTCGTAAAGACGAACTGTCCATACATGACCTATATATTTGTCTCACAAACCATGAAAGGTTTATAATGGCGATCTCATGTCGCAGATACCTAGGCCTACTGTCAAAATTAAAAATGACATTTTTGCATTTGCATGTAGCGCTTACATACATATGTACAGGGGGCAAGCAATGGCAAAATTGGGCTCCTTTGCCGCCTAAAGCGACACTGGTACACTGTGCTTCGCGTTTGAAAACGATCTGTCTGGGTTTTGAGTTTTACTCCTTGGGACACTCCTTTTTTCTCTATAGCTGATTGGAAAATATCCGTTTCAATCGTTTTGTAAGGAAAACGAACCGTCTGTATATCATACAAGTTGGGAAGATCTTAAACACGAGGCGGATAGTGGTAAGCCCTACACACGATGGTATATAAACCATTCATCATTTGTTGGAAGTTAGGCCTGTTGTGTTTGTGTCCCAAAATGGTCGATGTGTCCCAAAATGGTCGATACTTTGTGCGACTCCAAACTTGCGTTTAATATGCATAACTTTGCACACTTACATCCAGTTATTTCAGGCCAAGCTTCCAACCCGCTATAGGTTTGAAATTACTGACACATTAAACAAGGTCCCAAAATGGTCGCATTTGTATATATATATATATATATATATATATATATATATATACATATATAATGTAAGGAAATTTAATATTTCAGTATACGGGAACGCTAGATCTACTTTCTCAAGTTCAAAGAGGAAATGCGTTTAGAAAAATAAAAAAGAATGTGATGCTATTTTCGGCCAGCCGATAGGTGCGACAGGCTGCTGGTTTAAGATCAGACTCATAGGCAAACATGAACATAAATGTATTTCTAGTATCAACTACGTGCCAGTAAACTTTAGACCAAGTTCTAGGTTAAGGTTTTGCATAGTAGTTTGTACTGGTCATTATGAAGGCTTTTCTACATATCTATCTGTCTGACCTTTTTTCGTAACAATGGTTATGGGGATTATTAGACATGCGTTTTCTCATTATCAGCCAGGCAATAGGTGCCGAAGGTTCCTGATTCAAAACTTTATCCCCTACTTTGTACCATATTACATTGAAAACCCACGGGATATGGCCCATGTGATATTGTTGACCATATCTCATGGGTAGGACTACTTTTTACCATATTTGTAAAATCAGAGATATGGTTTTCCAAATATGGATGGAATCAATTCCATATTTGGTATATCCAAACTCAACTTATTACCAATTTACCTTGTCATAAATCACGGCCGAAAACCTGATGGTCCGTGGTATAAATCCCAGCCAATGGGTAAGAATAAACTTGATTCTGTGATGGAAACTAGGGCCAAAAATGCAGGACTGATGATTGGCAGAAAAAAACAATCACTCTGTAAGACGCACGATGTGCAATCGACTTTTAGGCCTATATCCAAGTGCCCCGCCAACCAAATTCAACAGCTGAGTGGGCACAAAAACGCACAGCTCATGAACAATTATGCAACAGCAAGCCGAAATCAACAGCACGCCACGTGCAGCCTTCTCCAGGGAGGTTATTCTTCTTTTCAAAGACCTCTAACATCTGTCTAAAAACACTCCCCAGACTCTGTCTTCATCGTTTGTCCCAGTTAGCGTGGCACAGAGTCATCGCCCCGCTTCTTCGGGCAATGCTGGCAATGCTGCCGTCACTGATGATGGGAACAATCTGACGGCCAACAGTTAGTTGAGCTCCACGGCTGCATACTTTGGAATGTTTGCTAGTGCAACATTCAAAGTCAGCGTGACCTTCCAATTCTCCTCTCCACCAAATTAATTCCGTATAAAAATAATTAAAAAGTGTCTTTTTGTCGATATTTTTGTCTGAAGGGACGTCCGTTCAAAAAAATCCGCCATTAGGCCTGTTGTCGACCTCTTTTCTTGGTTGTTTAAATTTTATATTCATAGGCGCAGCATGATTGTGTCAAAGTCCTATGTAATGTAGTGAAATAAAATGATATTTTTTTCTTTATTAATGGACCGTAGGGATAAATCCAAAGAACCCTCGTCGTTAATCTGCCTAAACCGAATTCCCCTCGTTGTTTGCCTGCCTGTGCGCCTGATCACCCGCGCGCTTCGCGCTTGTGTGATCAGGTGTGCAGGCAGGCAAACAACTCGGAGGATTCGGTTTGACAGATTAACGACTTGGGTAATTTTGTCTTTACACCCATTGGTTGTCAAAACATAATTACATCTTAACAAATAGTTCTCTATGTTCTTGTAAAAATATTATACAGTCAAAGGTCTGAAAAAATTTTGCGGCGGCACTGGTGGTAGTAATTTCAACTAACATTAGAGGTGTCGGAAACACATGGAATTTATTATTGTGATAAAACAAAATAGATTCAACAACAAAATTTACACAAATTTCAAGGTAAACCAAAGGTTATAAAACTTTGGGTCACCTTGTATATATATATATATATATAATATGTGCAGGATATGCATTGCCTAATACGGGTACCATAACGTACTTTCTGCATGGCATGCCGGGAATGCAACTCACGATATTATTTCTTCTCGGATAGTCCTTATTTTTACTTAGTGTATCCAAATCCATATTCCTTAAGAGGAACACCACACAGATCTTAAAGCTACTCTACTGAAGGTACAAATTTTAAGTGCACCCAGGAATGTACCCATTCACCCAGGAATGTACCCATTCACACTTAAGAATCTTGATAAACTGAGATGATTTTACTGTGAGGAGATTGGCAGAGTATAGCCATAGAGGATATAGGTATCGATGCAGGCTCTATTGCTATTGTCTTTCAGTATCCGCTGGAAAATGTGTATGGCAGGGGCCGATTTTTCAATTGGTACTGTAGAATTTTACTAAACCTGGAGCAATATAACATGTCACAATGCGGTGCTCCACTCATTATGAAGACTGAAGATAGATAGAGAGAGAGAGAGAGAGAGAGAGAGAGAGAGAGAGAGAGAGAGCGAAAGCGAGAGAGAGAGAGAGAGAGAGAGAGAGAGAGAGAGAGAGAGAGAGAGAGAGAGAGAGAGAGAGACATACATACAGACAGACAGTCAGATACCATACAGGAAGTTCCAAATCAGGCTAAGGACCCATAGGCTAATATCTTAGTGCTTCCAAGTTTCATGCAGTAGGTAAATTAAGCAAAAGAAATGCATGTTATCTTTATTTCCATCCCACATCGTAGTGATTGCCATCCTAGGGTATGGATAAACGAATGGAGACAATTCAGCCATTCTTCCATTTCGTGTGGTGACTGCTGAAGGCAAATGAAAATACAATACAAAAAACAAACAAAAAACAAAACAAACAAAAATGTATAAAACACACACACACACACACACACACACACACACACACACACACACACACAAAGAAAAAAATACAAACCAAAAAAAACAAAAAAAAACAAAAGAAAATAAAACTCAATTATTGCATGTATTCTGCATATACCGACATCATGGTAACCATCTAACAAGCTATTCGGCACGCCGTGGTTCATACAAATATAAATAGCCAAGCAATATACACTGGTTGTTGATGTGTTTTGAACATCAGACGGTTCAAATAATAACTTGTAGAGACTTAGAGTAAGAGTTAGACTTAACAAAACTACAGCAAAACCAGAAAACAGTTAGGAGGCAGGAGACAATACAATAATGTGATATAGCTTATGAAGAATTAAACATTGTTTCTGCAGTAATGTTATTACTCTGTCCCAAGTGAGGGGGGGAGTTCATTATATTTTCGGATTGTCTATCTGCCGTTTTGTCAATGTCTATGTCCGTCCAGAATTTGAGGACGATATATGAAAACATCCTGGCCGTCCGAAACTGAAGGTTATGTTATTTGTGCCAAGACACCATTTCTCGACCTGCTAATTTTTACGTCACAGCACTCATATGTGTGCAAAGTTGGACCCATCATGAAATGATTTGCAAATATCTTTTTAACCATTGAATGCGTTAAACTCCAGAGCTTGTTGACAAAGAAACCAACTAGTGCCCAACTTAATGTGAGTCAGCACCATTTGCTAAGAGGTGAAAAAAAAAATATTTGAAGGTCAGGATGGTTAACAAATGATATACCTACAAACAATATAAGTGAAGTATTTGTGATGTACATTTCAGTCTTTGTAGCAGTATATTTTTAAACACACCACGTTGAATTGTGCAGTTATCAGTTTATTTTCGCATACAGGGTAATCTTACAAAGGCTTGCGTACGCTGCTTCTAGATATATTACATGCTGGTGGTACTGTGCTTTCATTGGTATTTGCAACAAATATATTCAAATTGTACTGTATTTCAGAAAAAAAAACCGATAGGGTTTTATACAGCTGACATTTAAATCTTTATATGTGAAACCACACTTTGTAGCACGTAATTTTCATAGCACATATCGTCGAGCTCACACATCAAGCACTTGTCAATTATTGTCATGCACATCGCAATTTATATGTACATAGATATATTAACCCTTTTTGGTCTTTTTAATGCATATATACATTAAGGCATATATTCGTGATTTTTCTAGATCCGTATCTAGCTTGGCGAGGATATGCTGCAATTGTGATGTGTCTGTGCTGGGTCCTTCTAAATTGCTGGCCCTAATTATATGGGTAATATATATATATATATACATAAATGCGTGTGTGTCTGTGTGTGTGTCAGTCTGTGTATGTGTATATAATTCATAACAATACCACAAGCACTTGACTGTGGTTTAGGACAACGATGATGAAGTTACTCTGACATCAGTGCGTATAAAACCAAACCAAACAGTTTTAGTTGTTAGTTTGTTTGGGAACAGAATAAAAATTATAATGACTGTGCCAGTTTATTCGTGTTGGACATGAGCCCTCAGTTTGCGTTTACGGCGTGAGCCATTGGTTACTAGTCGAGCAGCCTGAAGTGGAAAGAAGCGTGAAGTGATGTACATTACAGCGGTCTTTGTGTAGCCAATTTTGGATGTGCGTCTTTACAAAATATATACTAATTTCGATGGACAACACGGGCATGGATACAATGCCTGTTCTCACTCGTGTTTCGCAGAACATCTCTTTTAACGTGTGCTTATAAAAGAAAAATAAAGAAAAGTAAATGTACGTTAATCACCAGGCATCAGTTCCATGATTCAGAACTGAAGTAACAAAATCACACTGTGTTAACCTTTTAAAAATATTCAGGCAAATATAGTGAACAATTCTTGGATAATGTCATAACCGTATAAATGTGTTTGGCGTTGGAAATACCGCTATAAAATTAGGTGGAAATGGAATCACAACTTTACAATAACTTTCCAATATGGCTTGAATTTTAAAATGTTCTAACATTATATTACCATTGTTAAAACATGACTGGAAAATATTATTGAAAAAACGTCAATAAAACATCACACTGATGTTCAAGACGAATGTAATAGAATTGTTACCATAGCTGAGTTGAAATGTTACCCAGCGATGTTGCTACAACATTTTTTTTAATTCTGTGAAAAAACGACATTACAATATTTTTGAAACGTTAAGAATAATAAATATTGTGAAAATATTTTGCAAATAATGTTAATGTAACATTCTCAATGTCATACACTGGACATTTTCAAAATGTTAAAAACAAATCACTCAAACAAATTAAGTATGGAATCAAACTTTATTAAAAAATGACAGGTTTCTGGCAATGTGGGTCAGCTTATGCACAAACAGATGCCATGGAACTCCTTGAAAATCATATTTTGTTATGAAATGAGTTGACTTTGATGTGGATAAAGCTTGCCATGGAAACCAATACCTCTCCACTTGTTACAAGTTTAGGATTGTAAAGTATTTGTTCGTTGAGTTGGTTGCCATTGCAAACACACCACTTTCTTAGTTTAGGCACACTAACCGATCCTGCGACTCCACACATAACAATTTCATAATACTACATGTACAGGCATTGCATATACAGAAGCAGTGTAGCTTCTCGCACGAGCTTTAGCTCCATCTATGTCTCTAGCTGTTGCTCCTCTGGCATGCTTTTCTCTTTCTTTTTTTTTCTTTGAAATCAAATAAACACAAGAAGCAACAATTAAAGACGTTTGACATATTGAAGTAAAAAAGAAAAAAATGTGCAAACACTCCTTGATCCGCTCTTGAATTCAATGCATGCAAGATTTATCCTTCTTTCAATAGGGAGCTAAATGATGGCCATAAACAATTTAACTCTTACATTACTAATGTCGCTTTTTTTGCATGATAGGCAGTAATTTTAACTGCCATTTTAGTGCGATAATCTTTTTCTTGTTTATTAGAAAACACGCATTCAATGTGCATGTAGATGTGCCTTATGGCGAAGAGAGATCAAGAGATTGGTCCTAAAAATCACATTTTTCGTCCGTCGCAATAAAAATTAACTTAATTGGTCCTTTTAATTGCTGTGGTTTTGTGTGCCAAAAGACATTCTTTTCTTTTTACCACTCCATGTGACTTCAAATTTGCCATTTTTGGACACTAAAATTGTTCCAAGGTTGAAAGCATTGCCATGAAATCAAATTCCGACCAGCACAAAATCTCATTTCTGGCTGTCAAGCTGGAACCGGCATATTCAAGACAGTTTTAAGCTATATCAGTTATAGTCTTTTCTAATACAAAATGCATGGGTTCAAGCCCAATGATCCAAGGAAGGGTTACAGAAAATCATTTTCATCCAGTTTGAAGACTTTTACATGATTTTAGACATCTTTCAACTGTTTCAAGAACGCAAGCTTTTATCACTTCCGTCCCTCATGCTGACATTTGGAACACAATAAACACACCCTTTGTCATCAAATTCCGTCCATCACAGAATTGGCGAATTTGTATTTGACACAACATGTGTCAGCGAATTACTTTTTCAATTCCCCTTTTTTGTCAATTTTGAAAAGAATCAAAAGTTGATTTCTTACAGCCTGATATTCTATGCACATGTAGATAATTGTGATAATTAAAACAAGTTACCTTTTAGAAGTTTGCACTACTTGGTTAATCTGGATTTCCTAGCACCTCTGCCATCTTGTATAATAGTTTTTTTTTCTTCAATGTGCCCTTTGGTCACTTTCTTCAGTGCTTCGGAAAAAAATCCTTTTGTTTAAAAAGAAAAGTAAAAAATAATAAATAAACTTCAGAGCTGTTACATGGACACTATCCCTAGTATATCCTTAGTATACAAACATCTAACCAATATCTTAAAAAAAAGTTACTTTAGTTCAGTTCTTACTATTAATGCTTCGCATACAGCTCTTTGGCTTGTCTTCTTTATTTTGCCGTTTAATGTATTATACATTACCGTGCCCCCTTTTTGAAAAGACAACTGCACATATGGGAATTGGAAATACAGTACATAATGTATGTAGGGGCATGCCAACTACTTTTTTTACAAAGCAAAAATCAATTTATTATGATACTGGTTTTCTTGAAGACCAAGAATGCAACTGTTTAGTGATGAGTTTAATGTTTCTTTTCTTTTTTCAAAACAGCACCGTTCCCGTTGACGACTTGCATTACACAGATGTTCAACCCTTGAGGTCTGAATGAGTGTTGCTTTACTGGTGCCACAAAGATAGGACTGTATGTCTGCGGGATACTGGCGTTGTAACAACAAAAGAAAAAGCTCCACCTAACACTGGCTTTGGCAAGACATGTCCGAAGAAGCTGTACACAGTTTACCGACTATCAGGAGACAAAAATAAGATGCTCCAGATAGAGGGCCACTGATCAGCTTAAGCCACCGTATCCTCAACACAGGCACCAAATAAAAGGGGTATACAAATAGCGATACCATGCCTAACCATGGCATGTACAAAGAATGGGCTCCTTCCCAGAGTCTGCAATAGTGAAACCTAAACAGTATAACCAGTCCGAGTGGGCACCTCTGCTGAATGGGAACCTGTGTTAAGTGGGAAGTTTTGCCCGGTCCTGTTTTTTTCTCATTAGGTCTCATGTTAATGGACCATTAGCTAAGTGGGCACCTGTCTTACGTGGCCAGTGGACACCCTAAAAGGGCATATTGTATATTGTCATTTTCACCAAAATTCATCTTCTTTCTTTTTGTTCACCCTACAAAAATGTCCCAGTACTATGCCAAATTGCAGTCTTTGACAACCAGAGGATGCAAAGGCACAGAGCATGTGTTACTGTGTTTTCTTAGCAATATGTTTCCCTACTAACCCCTTTGGTACCTATTTAAGTGGCTTGGGAACTTTAGACGAATAATTACATTTACATCTTATTTACACTTCTTTTTTGTGTGCAAGGCGTCACGCATAAAAGTGACACAATAACTGTTTTACCTGCATCAATAAGCATAATACCAGTTGAAATAAGGAAAACTTCACAAAGACAAAGTAAAATAACTGATTATATAAATTGGTAAGCTGACATAGCAGGCTGATATGCTTCTGCAAGTGCCAAAGAATACAGTGTGAAGACTGTTTATTACAAGGACATACATGTAGTTGCACAGACCTTTTTAAATGACATTTAACTCTGATATTAATGTTTCCAATACACATTTTATTTAATCAGTAGTTCTCATTTAGCTAGAAAATTACTGGTTGATAAAGAAAAAGTATTTAAGGCTGTTGTTTTTAATATGTTCTAAATTAATTCCCTGTACAGCCCCCCCCCCCCCCGACTAATATGTACATATACATGTCCTTGTACTCTACTTTGTGGCGCACTTGCCTGACCCTCCACTAAGTGGGCACCTGTCTTTCGCAGGCACTTTTGCCCGGTCCCAAGGTGCCAACTTAACAAAGGTTTTATTGTATATCAAGAAGACAAGCATTTCTGGGCTCAGTACAATATGCAAAGTAGAAAATAAGCACCTTGCGACACAAATGTTAGTTTAAGTGTTTGTGAAAGTGAGGCCGAAATCTTTGTGACTGCTACACAACAGAAACAGAATGTGTCCTGCTGTGGATTGCAACATGGACAGGCTACTGTGACCTGACTTGCAGCAAAATATTTCCCCAAAATAACTACAGTTGAATGATCGAAAAGTACACTTACTGGACCTCCAGGTTCAGGTCCTCCCCTGCTACCAGTGTGTATATTGAAAATAATAGATAAAACAAAAAATGAAAATAAAAATTGCCATGAATGTACCAAAGGTTCATAAAAGGATTGGTTATACAATTATTTAATTCATTTTGCATGATACTGTTCAGCTTTTGGGAAAAAAGATCGATTGGACAATGATTTAATTCATTTCACAGGAAACCATTCGGATTTTGTACAAAGGATCAATTATACAATTTTTTTATTCATTTCACACGATGACATTCACATATATTAATACTGGTCAATGTGCTAGGCCAAAACCACATACAATTATTGAAAGAAGCTGATGGTTTTGCAATTTTGAGAACATGAATTTGAGGCAATATTTCAAATGGTGATCCAAGTTATACAGAATCAACTGGAAAATACAACGTTAAAAACGCTTCACCGAGTAACCTTTTTTCTGGGCTTGTCTTTATTGGTATATGTAACCACATTCAGTTCTTGCAAAAAACGATTTTTCGAAGCCATAGCATTGCAACTTTGCGTTTTGCTTATTTATAACTAAAGATAGCTCAGTGTATATAAGGAGGATAGAGCACAATTTAAAATGGAAATCAGATAAATAAATAAACAAATAAATGTTGTACTAAGTGATGTGTGAACATATGGCATTTGATGTGCCATTCAGTATCACTAAAAGAAACACTCGTCAAGATTCTTTCCTAAGAGTATTATTAAAATATGTGATGGCATCAAGGAATATTACCCACGGTTCTATCATGAAATCATTGATTAAACAGATGCTAGTATGAAGGGAATATGAGGCATTTGTCATGTCAACACAAAGGCATCAGGTGTGAGGGACGGGGGTATCACCTTGATGTTAATTTGCTCGAAGCATGATAAAGAATATGCACCTGAGGAAAGAAACCAGAAAAGGAGTTCCTGGTTAACCTATACTGCAAAAGAAACATAACAAAATGAAGGTATTGCCACATTACCATCACACTATAGTCCTTATGTTACTAGTTCCAAAGAGCTAAATTCCCTTATCCACCACTGCGTGCGTGGTTTGCTTTTCATTGACTGATTGGAGTGTCAATTACAAGCATTTTTGCGTCCCGGAATAGCTACCATGTCTGACTGACAGATAAGAGGACTAGATTACTGTAACAGTAGAAGCAGTGGTTGGATTTAAAAACAACTGGCTCACAGAACTTTTTAATTTGATAGTACTCGCGGTCTGCTTGAGTAATTGATAATGAATGTATACCAATGCACGGGAAAATAAAAAGAACATGAAATGACGTTTACTGAATGCAACACATACAATTTGTAGCAATTTGTTATAAGTAACAGATACAAGCACTGCATAAAACGTACAAATTACGCAATACCAAACACCGTAATATAACAAAAGAAAAGAAGACAGAAAGGCAGGAGGAAAACATCTACACATAAATACAATTGACCAAGAGCTGCTCACACTCGGCATTAGAGGTGTTATTGACTGTACATTAATTAGGTCTATTATGATTCTTGGCATATTGCAATACAGTCTTTAATTAATATTTCAAGTGTTGATATTGAATTATGTATTTTCCAACTTCATAATAGATATAAACATAACTTGATCACTGAGTGACGCCATGTCAACACAAACGTTATGTTTCTTTTGCATCAAATTGTGTCTTGGTATATTGTATTTTTTATAAGAAATAACAAAGTGAAGTTTTTTCTTCAATATTTTGACAGAGAAAATATAGAATTTGGTTTACAGGAACTTTTGCTGGTCTTCTGTGTCTACCAGTTTCTATATGTAAGCTGTATGCAGTTATACGTAATGTAGTAATATTTTTCCGAATATCAAAATTTTTTATTACTTCTAAATACCATTCAAGTTGCAAGCCAGTTTTGAATAATTTGCAGGGTCTGAATTTAGAATTGTCAGTTTGAGGCAAAGCTTTTTGTTGCCATTCATTTTGGAATTTCTCGGCGATTTGTTTCTCAAAGATAGAGGATGGAAAACCACCATTACAAATTTCATGATCATTCCAAAGTTCTTGTAAGCCTACTGCCTGCAAGGAATATTTACCTGACTTAAACAAAAAGAAAATGATTTGTTTCAAACAGGTCAACATGGCACTTGTATGTATTGAAAAGTAACAAATTGTGATGCACGTGAAATTGATATGCAGAATCATCATACTTTGTGAATGAGCCCTACATTCATTTTTATTCTTTTTTTTTGGGGGGGGGGGGTGCACTACTCTATATCTTTTCCTTTTTTTACTTGCGGGAACTGGTAATCTGCTGCCTTTATCAATAATCAAGTTTATGATTGTTTCCATCAATTCGACGGTCATGCAGTCACATACGTCATTAAGTCTTCTTCCAAAACTAATTAACACGTCTTATACAGATATTGTATTGTTCAAGCATGCGGGCTATCATAATGTTGGACTGGTCTTAGTACCCAAGTGTATCAATGGGCTATATTGACAATTCAAAGTCTCGAGTTGGCCTCCTGCTGAGTGCACTGGGAAGTCATTTGCTGGAAGTTAAAGCAAATTTTTTTTCCAAGGAGGCTCGCAATAATGGTAGCAAGCTGCAGGTGTGCAACTTCGATTCAAAACTCAAGTTTTGGAGTTAAATGAAGACACCTTAATTGTGAAATTTAGCTTTTAAAGTATTTGCTTAAATAAACGAGAAAATTAAGAAAAAGTAAATTTTGTATGGATAAGGTATTCCAGTTTGATACCACTGTTGAATGAAGTTATGGGAAAATAAATTTTCTGCAGCGATGCCTGAGAAATAACTGGGCATATATACCAGTGCCGCAGCCATAGCTGCAATACATATAATAGGCAAAAGATAATGTATTTATGCACCTCAACCCTTACTTCCCGTAACAGTATCATTCAAACAACTCTGAACTCCAGCTTAAATCGGCCGTGAGTGAGTTGAAAACGATAAACAAACAGTCGTTTATCATCATAGTGCTGTTTTGTATGATCAGATTTTCCCATTTTATATGCTGCCATGTAGGATACTTACGGTTGAAGACATGTAAGAGACGCGCCAGGTAGCTACTAAAACCATACATAATTGAGACCGGTAAAGCAATAGCTCTGTCAAAAGTTAGAAAATATCGCTTAAACTGAAGAGGCCTCTGCACTTTTTTTATTGAGTATCAACTGAAGACAGGTACCTGCCCCGATAGCCAGAACTCCCGAAAATTGTCACATGATACACCATACATAGCAGGGATAGCCTCCCTGGTTAAATAAAGGATATTTTGACACTGACTTTGACTTTGATAAGATATCATGGTTATTTGTGCACATGAGACAATGTGCATTTGTTGAGCCTAAGGAGGAGAGAATATACTGTAAATATCATGAATAAAGTCCATGTGTACAAATCGCATTGACGTAGGGGACCTTTCTATTAATGGTAAAGAAGCCTATGTCCAGATATACCATGAACATGGTCATATACTAAAGCTGCACTCTAAATTAGATAGATAGATAGGTAGATAGATAGATAGATAGATAGATAGATAGATAGATAGATAGATAGATAGATAGATAGATAGATAGATAGATAGATAGATAGATAGATAGATAGATAGATAGATAGATAGATAGATAGATAGATAGATAGATAGATAGATAGATAGATAGATAGATAGATAGATAGATAGATAGATAGGTAACATTTTCTTCCTCCAGTACTAGAGGTCAAGGCCTGCTCCAGTGCATGCCAGTTCAGAGCCGTTCCATGCTCACCAAACAAACCAGCGCATCATACAATATGACATATTAAACTAAGAACCGAGGCATTTTTTGTCATCGGCAAGACAGTCTGGGTGTACTTAGATTCCTTTTTATCGGTATATGCCCATTGTGGGCGACTAATTCATTCAAATTTGATTCTGTTCTTAATTGCTGGCAAAAAGACGTTTCCTGTTTATATTCTGACATTTAAATTCAGCCTTTGAAAATATTCGAATATCATCTATCAAAATATTATTGATAGTCCTTTCCTAACTATTGCCCATTTTTTGGGATGAGCAGTCAACATAGAATTATCTTCTGGGCATTGCAAGCCATTTATTAAACGTGTTCTTTACAGGCCAATGGAACTATTTACTGGAATACAGACTGTGCACGAGTTTGCAAGCGCATGTGAAAAGCTGAAGCCCTGCAATATGGATCACTGAAGATGAGCAGGTAGTGCCATCAGCACGAATTTAGGGACTATGTTGCCAGGTTTTTGATTACAAGAAGGAAGGAAGTGGTCTTGCATGTGCTTAAACCCTTAATTTCCTCGTCAGTTTATTATGTCTCAGCTGTTTTCATTATCAGGCCTTAATCTTGACGTTTGGGGACAATTTGATACACAAACATTCGCACATATCCTTTGCCAACGTTTCAGGCAAAAAGCTAAATAACAAGGAATAAGACCAGGCAATATAAAAATAAGTCACTTTGATCACAAACAATATGTCCTTATGGACTTCGTTCCTTTACGTCACATTTGCTCTTTTGAAACGTGAAAACAATAACAAGTAAAGCGCAGAAGCCTTAAATGTCTCCTATTTATTTCTCACTTAGCTATGATAAACAGGTAACAGGTGGTACTTTTTGTTTTGACAACTATTTAGAAGACCAACGAAAACATATGCCTATTGTAAGACCAGTTTATTGATATTATCCAGACAACAAGGAAAATGAATGAAAGAATGAATGAATGAATGGATAAATAAATAAACAAACAAACAAACAAACAAACAAAAGAACGAATGAATGAATGAACGAGTGAACGGACAAAAGAACGAAGAAACAAACAAACAAACAAACAGACAACAAACCAATAAATGAATTAATAGATAAAAAGAATATACAAAACGACAAAGCAGGTTGACAAATTATTATAAAAGTATGTTTTGGGAAGTGGAAGAACTTGAAGCCATATAACCGGCACTGGATCATTGGGACACACAATCGGACATACGAACCTGAATGGCCTAATCCATGTCGATAATATTTATTGTATTTTGTTTGGTAAATTCAATTTTCATGCATTATAGCAGAAAGGTCCACGGAAACTATGAATAAAAGGAAGTGAAGGTAAACGCATGAAATATGCATTTGCCACAGTGGTCCCATAAATCTTGACTGCATGTACCATATGTGTTTTATTAGTAACGCTGCAAGTTCGCTAACTTGTATCGTAATGTACACTGAAATAGTAATAAGGGTATTTTTTCTATTATTGAGGAGGATATCTAGCAGGCATTTTTGTATTTACCCTTCATATACTTTCCTATCACACACAATATATTTTGATATCTTATATGATCAATTGAATAAAAAGTAGGTGATATTATCCTTAGAATTTGCATTTCACGATAAAAATGTCGAAGAATTGGTTACAATCGACCCCATTTCCCACTAATCTCTTCCCCTAAAAAAGCTTTAAAAAATCTGCTTCACAGAAAAAAAAAAAAATGTAAAAAAAAATAATGAAGTTAAAATAAAATAATGATGATGATGATAATTATAATGATGATGATGGATGATGATGATGATGATGGTGATAATGATGATGATGATGTTAATAATGATAATAAAATGGATGTCCATAAAATACTGAAGGCAATATGTAGTTGTATGTTTTAACAATATTTCAAAGAGAATGTCATGTGGTAAGATATCTCTTTGTGAATTTAAGTTATTAGAAAAGGAAGAATGTTGGATGTTTTAGAATATCTGCCGCAGGTCTTAAATTAAAAGACAGCAGTATCAGATGACCTTGTAAAGTTTTTTTTTGAAAGAACAGAAATTGTCATTTGTAATCAGATTGGTGATTGAATTCATTTGATAATTAGTTAATTCAAGTTTAATAGAAAAGAAAATGGTTGGTAAAACAGGCCAGCATACTAGCCCATTCCAATGTCTAACTAGTAATGTATATTATTTTTGTTTGTCTGTTTTTATTTGTTTATGTATCTATGTGCAATTAGCTGAAAAACAAATTTTGTTTCATTGTACCAAAGCGAGTGACTCATTCATTATAATGAACTGAGCAAAGAAAACAGAATGTGAATTTAATGACCCCTACAAAACTATAACCTGTAAAAAAAAAAAAAAAAAAAAAAAAAAAAAAAAGAATTAATAATAAGTTAGAACAAAACTGCATATATGATTCTTAAATACTATAATGGGATCATGTAAACATTTTAGCATCAATAAATCAAAGTCACACTATATGGCAAACCGCAAAATTTTATAAAAAAAAAAATTCCTGGTAAATGTGAGAAAAAAACAATGGGTCAGACAGAAAGTCCAATAGGAGATATACATATGCAAGTTGCAAGAAAGAAACGTTGAGAATAGTGATAAATTATAAACAAATTAAGAACTAAAGATCAGGCAAAGAAATGTTCTCTTGCTTACACATGCCCAGCAGTATGCCACCTTGCTGTATAATACAAAATTGATATAAACAAATAAATGAATAAATAAATAAATGAATAAATAAATAAATAAATAAATAAATAAATAAATAAATAAATAAATAAATAAATAAATAAATAAATGAAGCAGAAAACACTCTCGAATAGGCCCTAATTCGTTTTTGCCTCAATGGCATGCTCTCTCTTTGAGTATATTGCCATGCAATTGAGGGTCCTCTGCACTTGTCTCCTCTTATAGGAAACCTTATATAGGTCATTTCCCGTTCTCTTAACAGGTAATATATACAGATGTTGAAATTTATATATATATAAAAAAAAAAAAAAAACAACCAACTAACAAATACAAAAATGCCCACCCCCCAAAACGTAAAATTACTGACGTGAGGCCTAATCAACACGTATGTACAGTCAAGCCCACTGTATCCCTTGACCATTTCAAAATAGGTCCAGTATCTGTATTATAGAGGACACACATCAAAGGAATGAGTGATGGTAACTTTTTTGTGACCACACAACTAATCTGGAATATCAAGTTATATGCATAAAGATGTAGTTGAATACAAAATGCTAAGTTCCTCAAAGGTATGATTGTTCCTTGTGTATGAAAACCTGGCCAACATGCTTACAGAAAACTAAATGTTTAGCCTTACTGATTGTAAAATAAGTATTGAATTTGTTATGTCATGTCAGTTGTGGCACACTGTTATAAAACTTTGTATTCACTGGCCAGCTAAATTTCCATCAATATGTAGCATATGGTTTTCTATGGTAGTCAGGTTGTCACTGCATATAAGAGACCTTAATCTATTTACAAGGTAACAGGCAGATTGCTTACGTTAATCTTAACGTACATGTAAATATATGTTTCAGGATTTTAATATTGCATTAATGCTGGTTTTCTGTCAGGGTTGATTTTTTGTGTGATAATACGTATTAATAAGATTTCATAGAAATGGTGATTGAGTAATGCTGGCTGATATCTTAAAATGTTTGCCTGGATTTTTTGATATTGCTCATGATGATAATTTCGTATCATGTCAATGGTCGTGTGTGTGTTGTGAGTAGTTAAGTGTGTATGGATTCAAATTCTAGAACAATTAACACGCATATGGTGTTCAACAGCACAATATCGTTTGTCATGGAAAGGTTTCCAGCCACTGAAATTTTGGATTGAATTTTTGCTATTATTTTCTCCCGCACCGGGACAGGACAGGCATTAGACGTCAATAACTGTAGACAGCTTCAGGTGCAGAGCTCAAAGTAAAAAGAAATGAAATGTGTGTGAATCAGCAAAGTCTTAGTGACCCATTTACCTTTTGATCTCAGCTTTATGTAGCATAAGTAGCTGGCCAGGGATCTACCATGTACTCATTTCGCATTTTTCATGACAGGGTTATTAAAATCTACGTAGTGACAGACTGAGACAACTCCCTACAGAGTCGCACACAAGTGTACATGCCTTTGAACTTAGTGCTTCAATTGCGTTTGTACACTGAAATGTTTGTTCAAAATTGAATTATGTTCTGTCACCAAGCGTTAGGCAGTGAAACTTTATTATCGACCAATTTGTAGTGCACCATATGGCGCCAAATAAGTATAAACAATATCAAACTGGTTTTGCTGGACATTCTCTGATTAGTATACTGGATATCATATAGCTTGAATGGATAGGTTTCAGCGAAAAAAATGCAACAACGATTTGAATGACACACTTGTGCCAACCTCGCTGAGCAGTATCCATCTAAGTTTCTGACTAAGTAACTGAAAACGGTTTTATCTTTAAAAAGGCAATGAACATGCATTACTCGATTTTGGACATTGCAGATGGAGTAAAAACAGGATTTTTCTATCAAATCATTATCTTGGGCACCTGAATGTAATGTTGTAACCCACTTGAAACTTATTTCAACTGAAACATCTCTCAACAAGAGACCAAACAGTGTTTATTTCATTGAAATTAGATAAATGGGTGATTTTTTATTAATTTTTAACAATTTTTTCTAAAGGCTGGACTCAGAAACTTTTCAGAATTTTCACTAATGAGACAAAAACCAAACTTCATGGTACCATATACAGAGAATGGAGCCCCCCAAGAAACAAAAACAGCATAATCTGTCTTCATTTTACAATTAAGTTTTATTTTATATGGGAAAGGCGCTGGAATACTTTACACTTTTCACTGTTATAGGCTCACAAAAATCACTTTTATTTTAATTTCGCGACTGATTTATGCACATTTTTAGCATTTTTCCTATTTTCAGGGTACTACAGAAAAAGAAATACACAAGCAAAAAGCCCCAAAATGTTGTTATAATTGTAAAATGATCCATATTACATGCCTATTATTTTGAAGTATGTGGCTGTAATAGATTTACAGATATTTAACCTCAAAAACTGAAAAATCTTCAAAAATTCACAATGTCTGCAAAATGCGGAAAATGACAGAAAATCCTACATGTTCAAAGAGCCACAAAATTTAGAGAAACACTGACAACTTCTCCAAGTTCCTTACACTGTTTTATCAGACTGACTGCTATGTACTATTATAATGATAAAGCAGCTAATGTACTGACAAATATATGCAAATTAGCTTTGAAAATCTGTATAATTAACCGATACAAGAAATTTGAAGAAAATGTAAAATACTGAAAAATTCACCAAAACTGAACTAATAAAGATACTTTCACCATTTTTTACACTGCTTCATACTGTTGAACACTATAATTTTAATTATTACTTGGTAAAAAGGAATTAACAATAGGATAATATAACTTTCCGTGTACTCTCAAACTTCACATCGCCCTGCATTGATCAACTTTGACAGGTCAAAGGTCATCAGGCCAGTCACTAATGTAATAGACCTGTTCATACTGAGTTGTACCGAACTGTTCCGGACCGTAATTAATTATGCATTCCATCGTTGGCCTGATTGTCCAGTCAGCAAGTAGCCAAGTCGGGCCCACGCCGTCATATGTTTACAACGGATGCCACCGCAAACGCTAGTGATTACAGCATGTATTGCGTTGAACAGTGTAAATCTTTTACCTAAATTGTCACATCAGTGGTGCAATGATTATGTGCATTTATAAATTGCTGACGGTTTGAATTTTCGTTAAATCCAAGCACATCCTGTGTTTTACTTTCTTAAGCTTCCAAGTTTAATCCGGCAAGCATAGCCGAGCACAAAATGTAAACAAAGCAGGGTGCGCTTCCCGAGTGAACCGAATAAACCCGAGTCCTATGAACAGGTCTGTTAGTGACCTGAAATGCGTAACTAATTTCTATTTGCCTGCTTCTATGACCTGTGGCCTCTGCGCAATCGTGTGATGTCACGGTTTTTGCAGACGACAAGAAGCCAAGGAAAAAGTCCCCAAACGGAACAGTCAACCCTCCTGCGAGGAGCTCTGTCTGGTATTCCGAGCGTAAATATTGGCGGGATTCGAAGGCCTCACACTGTGACAGGTGTGACATTAAATATTACGTACTGTATCGAGATGTCAAAAGAAATGGAGAACTCGTTTGAAATGGAGGGGTCCGGGAATTTGCAAACTTCTTATGAATTGTGCGAGGAAGAAATGCGGCAAATGGAAGACACAGCACAACCAAAGAGCACCGTGTTAGCCACCAAGTACGGCGCAAACAAGTTTGAAGCATGGCTGGAAAAGCGTAACTGGGTATGTGACTATGCCTATGTTACAGCAGAGGAACTGAACTAATTACAATTATAATTAATCTAGTAATAAAAGTAATAATGTGATGTTTTTGGGCGTCGTGTTTTTATTGGCCCTTCATCAATGATCAGCAGCAAGCCATAGTGATAAGTGCCGTCGGCAAGCCTGGGGCACTTATCACTATGTTGGGCTGCTGATCATTGATGTCGGGCCAATAAAAAAGCACAACGCCCTCAAAAATCACATTATTGTTATATTAATCATCAAGTGATACCAATATGCAAATTAAAATTTAAAATTTACGTAAATAAATGATATAAAAAATGACCGAACAACATAATGACACCAAATTAAGACTAAGCAAGTTTTTTTCTCAAAATTTCTTTCACCGTTCCATGTTCCTTAAGACTACTTTTAAATATAATCATATTGTTGACTCACGAATGACAACATTAAGCAAATTAAGCACCAGAAATTAAATAATCTGTGAATTAAAAAAAAAGGCAAAATCTCCTACATCGTGAAATATTCACCAAAACTGATTTGTACACATAATCTCCTAATTTGTCACACAGTTTCATTACCTTGACTGCTATGTTTTGCAATATTTATACAACATACATGATGTATTGAAAAATATGCAAACTTAGTTGCAAAAATACATTACTTGAATATACATGAAAATGTACAAAAAATATCATTTTAAAAAAAAAATATCTAAAATTCGACCTAATGATAATTTTTCTAACATTTCCACTCTATTTCATACTGCAAAATGTCTTAATTTGGCCTTAGCCATGCCACAGATTAATTAGTGTAACAATATGCAAATGAAGTTTACTTAATTAAATGGCTTCCCAAATCCCCTTCATCAGGGATAACGGTCTGTTGTGGTAGGCTATTAGTATCACCATAAAGTTTCCCAACATTTTTGTGCAGTAATGTATTCAGAGACCAAGAGGTAATAATAACTGCAAAACGTTTATCCCTGTACAAATGAGCCCAGTGTTCAGGCATGGGAGGGCCATGATTCCTTTTTCCATTTCATTTACCTAAATATTTTCACATCAACAAGAATTTTGAAATAATCACCTCAAATTAAATGAAGAGACAATAGTAAAACTCTTCAATTGATATGTTTAAGTACATTTACTTTCATTCCCATTGTTTCCTTTTCTTCAAAATGTCTTTAAACAGCCTTTCTTGATTTTTGCAGCATCCTCTGCAGAAAAATGTGACAATTCTTCCATCATTATGACTGATTTATCTAACAGAGAAACACCATCCTCCACTGCAACCGGAATAAAACCTACAGGAATAGTTTCACCTGAGGTTCATTGTTGCTTAATGACCAACATTTCATTTCATTTGTATGTGGTCCCATCCCCGTGGAGATCAAATGGTTTGACTCAACAAGTTTCTCAGCTACCTGATTTTTAGGAAGAATAGGAGCCTTAGATCTGCCATTGAAGTTACTTTTGCTGCAGGTGGTTATGACTCCAGAGTTTAATTGAACAACCAACTGGACACACTTTGCGTGATAGCACCAACTTTTGCCCCGGGATATACAACTCACTGATAAGTTCCATAACATACATTTTAACACTCTCCGTAAATAGCTACCCATGGTCATACCTTCTTTCCATGCAGTTCTCTGTTTATTTTTGTACATACCTCAGACAAAACTGGCCAACAGTCTCTTTTTCGACTTGAATATTTACCTTTTCTCGATTTTGGCACAATGTTTCTCGCAAATACAATTCTGTTTTATTATTCCTGTGAGAGTCCTTTAAAAGGCTTTTTTTTTTCTTAATTTTTTTTTTGTTTTTGTTTTTTTGTTTTTGTTTTGCCTTTATCCTTGAAATCTGGTTTTAGTTGGCTTGCACTGAACATTTGTGGCCATACTAAATCAACTATTTTAAAGAGTTTTGATGTATACTGTGTTGATAGCTCTCACAGAAGTCCCCTTCTCTCATCACCCCTAGCACACTGCACCAGCTGGAAATCCACATCACGGAAAACACTGTGGGTCAAGCCGGTTTGCTCTGTGGTCCTGAAAAGAAATAAGACGCAGCAGATTGATTTCACATATTCATCCGTTGGTATAACTTTCATAGTTTAATAATAAGAACGCAACACACAAACACCTTAGTCTTCTACACTTTTTTATGCTGTTTGAGATAAATTTATTCACATCCGAACAAATACTTTTTTTTCCAAGTTGAAATAATTTTGGTCTGAACCTATCCATGTTCTTTTCTTTTCCTGATTTGGACAGGTGAGGCCTGGTTTCTTTCTACTCAATATTAAACAAAACCAAAAAACTTCACACCAACGATATCAAGGTCAATGAAGTGTGCCAAAAGACTGTCTTTCTTTGGTTGGACACTTTAGCATGCCCTGGACAGCTGTCTCCATCAGATGCCCTGCTTTCTTTCTGGCACAGGCGGGAAATACAACTAATAAGTTTTTGCCGCGTATGTGTGGGTATAATGTATTTGTAAAAATTATCCAACAGTTATGAAGCCAAAGGCGCATTAGAATAATCATTATTTCATCTTGCACAGTTCTGTTTTGGCTGTTTGGTCGGTTGGTGGAGGGGTTGGGGTGGGGTGGGGGGGGGGGGAATGGTACCACTGCCAAGACCAAGTATATATTGTATAAACGTCAGATGAATGTTTTTGTCTCAAAATCAAGAGAAATATTTGACAAATGTTCACCATATTAACAAAAATTCGGCAAGTTCTAATTTCAAAACTAACTAACTATAAAAGCACAACTCTGCCAATTTCATCGTCACACCTTATCCGAAATGTCACATTAAAACATTGAATTTCATAACGACATGAGACAACAGCAGACTGCCGGTATTTAAAGCTTTATTTACTGCTAAAAATTCACAAAAAATCCAGGAAAGAGGGGAGTGCGATCTGTGACCTATCGGTTTGTTTACATCGCGATATCGCACATCCGCTACATTGGACTTTACATTTTTCATCGACCCAATCATTTTTGAAGACCCGCTTTGTCAATAAAACCAACGAATTTTGATACAAATTGACGCCTATGTTATTTATAACACTCTTATAAATCAAAGGTATTTGACTAAAAGCATTATTCAACCAAGATCGTGCGTAAAACGACGCAGAAGTTGACGAAGTCTGGTCTCCACAGCCCCGATTTACCAGTTTAATTGATTCAATGCAATTACACGCGTTACACTTCTGACTAAAATTTATCATTAAAATAAGGAAAGTTTTCTCTGAATAGTCGCCAGAACATTGTATAATGTATACTTGATAAAATTTACCAATCTCAGACTAAACTGTCCAGGGGATTTCGGAGGTGTGATCCATGTTGACGCTCTGTGCAGTGTCGCCGGCGGCACGAAAAGAAAAATGGCGGAACTATAGCCCGCTTTAGGAGAGCCGAGCCAATTACAAAAATTTACCACGTATTTTTACGGTACATATTACAAACTCAATTTTTTTTCACCTTCTTCTGCTTCAAAGAAGCTTGTAACCATATAAAAAATTTTCATGTAGTATTTTTTCTAACATTTTGAAATTTTGTTTCAAAGTTTAAAATTTTTATTTTTTGTAACTTTTTTTCTCGGGGTACACCGAAGTTTTTTATACGAAAATAAAGCTTTGAATCTTTCCTTTCTATCTTTGTAAATCTTGAATTTAATCACACAGTCGGAAAATGACGCTGACCGAAACAAAGGAAATGGTCAAATTTAGACATTGCCCACACATGCGAGAAAGGTATGAAAGCACAGAAAATGTCACTCTCTCACATCCCGCTCAATAACTTACATGCCTATCAATGAAAATTACGACACCACAGTAATAAAGAAGAGATTTGATCTTTACTGTGATGTAAATTTTATTGTAGAGTGCCAAGGATACGTTTGTGAAAATGAGGCATAAAAATGGGCTATTCAGGTCCTTCACTCGGGCATTTCAGATCCCGCAGGCAAGCTCTCTGTGGTACCTACTGAATGCCCTGAAGCATGACCGTGGTAGACTGTAAAACAAGCTGAAAACCGTCAAGCATAAAGAATAACTAAACCTACACATCGATCAGTTGGCTGATCCGACTGAGATCACATACACTAGAGAGTGACAAAACACGTATTGTTTTTCTTTCTTCCTTTCTTTCTTTCTTTCTTTCTTTTTCTCTTTCTCTCTTTCCTTTTCTCTTCCACCCCGTCTTTCTTTTTGACTTCTCTGTCTTCATCTATCCTCCTTTCTTTCCGTTTTATTTCTTTGTTGCATGGAAATATATTTCCTACAGTTCAAGGTCCGAATATGGAACCTTCCATGACAGTGCTTTTGAGGACATTTCTCAGTTAGGTAGGACCTATGAGCACTGACAATCGTTTTGTTTATAAACTGAATTATATTTCATAATTGGGGAAGATCACAGTACAACTGAGAAATTTGAAGATTATGCTGCCTTAGTATTACTCTGTCTCTCTCTCTGTCTCTCTCTCTCTCAATATATATATATATATATATATATATATATATATATATATATATATATATATATATATATATATATATATATATATATATATATATATATATGTTCAAAAAAAAACTTCAAGGTCGATTGCAACATAAGCTCATTTATGAGACTAAATATCGTTTGAATGGAAACAGATTCATTTAGTGTTCATAGAACAGCTACGTATACAAGATGTATACCGAGCATTTCTAAGCAGGTCTCATAGATGTATATGATCTAATAACCTAATTTTTTCCCCATAACCTATATCTTCAAATGGTTTAACGTGGAAATAACGACAGCTGGATGGATGAAATATCTGCTTTTTAACAGTGGTTGTCAAAGCAAGACAACTATACCATTTGGAATTATCTACTCATTATTTTATGTTCTCCAAATTTTGTGGGAACAATATCCCCATGGTTTATAACAGTGATTTGCAAATCCATACCGATCCAAAACCTATAGGGTGTACTTTATGAAAGCATAAACTAAACAGTTAAAATAATCAATGATAGAAAGAGAAAAAGAGACCACTATATTTACTGTCTGAACAAGATTTTCAACGTGTTTTTATGTTTTTTCTTTAGCATGGATACATTAAAGGATAAACATCAAATCTTCATCATATTGGCGTTATAATATGATCAACCCTCTCCTTTTATAGATTCTGGGTTTCAAACTGCGCAACGACATTCTTTGGCGCGAACATTAAGCCAGTCGACCTGACCCTAGTTATCTTTTTTTTTCCAAAATTTTCATTACTATTTTTTTTTTTTTTTTGCTGTTATAAATAAAACCTGTGGCACAGACAACATTTCTCTGCCAGCTAGCTCGGTAGGTTTGCAGGGGGATGGTTACAGTTTTTATAAATGAATGCACATTTACAGGAAATGCAAACATAGGCACGGTCGCCTCTCCCAGCATGCCATTGGAAATATGTATGCAGAATCTTCTGATACCTAGCAGTTGTCCTTTAGAAAAAAAAAAAAAAAAAAAAAAAATAGCAAATGCGATACACTTCGGTACGTTTCCTGCATTGAAGTATCGCTATTGTTCTGGTACCTTTTTTCCATTTAGGGTATCTTACTGCTACCCTTCACCTAGTTAGTTTAGCCTACAGTTCGTATTGCATTAAAAGAATCCAATTAGTGAATATGGGTCATGTTTTTCTGTACTATAAGTCCATATCACCAACAGTGCTGGCCACAGACCACAGTTATAAATTTTTCTATGTTTCATATATGCATTTTTCAGTCTAAAACTATCAGCATTTTGGTATTTTAAAATTCCGTGAATAGCATTTAACAGATAAAAATGCCAGAAAAGCAATGATGGATTTTTGTCACATACTTCCTGGCTCGTTAATTTGTGATAATTGGAATACAAACAACACTTGGATGTCAGATTTATACAGGTGTATGAACTGTGCTCTTGCCAGGGTCATATCGTTGTCGTTCCTCACCATGAAATTCCCACTTGGCCTGGAAGACAGTTCACCTATAGGACCACCAACAGTGCACCTATATGACGACCATTGAAACAACTCTGTGATGGAGCAAACCTGATTTAGCTAACCTTATTTAAACAGAAACTACAGCATGCTGAAAGCACGGTATTTTCACAATTACGGACTATCTCTGTTGGGATGCGCAACCAGGCAATCACAACTGTGGTCTGTAACCTGCTGCCATTGCATGTTAAAAAAATATCAGCGTTCAACGAACTTCACACCCCACTGATCTGTATAATATATACTGAACCAAACAAATAACGCAACCCTTAAACTTTTTAACTTAAATATTTATTGTTACTTTTATATCACAGAAACAAATTAGATCCATATTCTGCAGTCTTTTTGGCATAACATGTGAAAAACAAAAACTTGAAACTGTCAACGAGGGCGCAACCAGCTGGCATTAAACAGGGCAACATTGATTTGTAAAGTTCACAAATTGGCATGTCCAATAATACTGTGTGTGACCACCATCAGCATCTGTAACTGCTATGCAACGTCGGCGCATGGATGACACTAACCTCTGTATCATCTGCCGGAGCACACCATCCCACTCTTCTTGAAGAGCCTGGCCGAAGCTGCTGGCGGTTGGCGGGCGCTGGATCCCGCCTCCAAACACGATGGTCAAGGTAGTCCCAAAGATGCTCAATGGGATTAATATCAGGTGAGAAGGCTGGCCATGGCAAAATGTTAATTCATTCTCCTTGCAGAAAATCCATCGTCAGTCTAGCGGCATGGGGCCGAGCATTGTCCTGTTGAAGCAAGTGGAGTTGGTGGTGTCTAATGAAAGGGACAGCAACAGGCTGAAGGATCTCATCCCTGTAACGGGCAGCGTTAAGATTGCCTTCAATGAAGATTAGCTGGGTTTTGGCTGTGAATGAAATTCCACCCCACACCATCACTGATACACCTCCAAATCGATCTGTTTCCAGCACACAGGCATCTGAGTAGCATTCTCCCCTTCGTCGCCAAACACGTGTCCTACCATCTGCATGATACAGGGTAAAGCGGGATTCATCAGTGAATAGCACACCCCTCCACTGTTGATGGGTCTAGCAAGTATAGGCAGTAGCCCATTGTCGTCGGGCTTACCTTCTTGCCTGTGTCAAAATTTGACCACTTTAAGGACGCCTGGCGTGTAGATGGTGTTCTTGTAGTCTATTACGGACTGTCTGGGCAGATATTCTGTTATTGGTTCTGCCAGGTGTCTGTTGTGCAGTTCTAGTGGCTGGTCGAGTTCTGTTCTGCAGATGTGACACCCTGATGTGTCTGTCTTGTGCAGGTGTGGTTTCTCTTGGTCTCCCAGGACGCTGTCTATCAGCTGTGGCCCCAGTCTCCTGGAATCTTGTAGGAAGTCTGGATATAGTGGATTTGTGGACTTGCAGTCTTCTTGCCACCTCTGCTGCAGATAAACCAGCCTGTAGCATGCCAATTCCTCTATCCCGATTTACTGTTGATAATCGACCCATAGTTCTTGGAATACTGTGCCAAATGAATCCCATGCTGCCCTTTTATTACCCATGAGGGGCTACACCCAACCAGTAAAGGTGTGAATGTTTTAGTCATGTGGGTAACACTGAATCCTGCAGTTGTTCTTGATTCAGCACAACCACCAAACTTTGAAAGCCTTATATCCTCGCACACAGTTACGCTTGGGCTGATTTCAATGTGGCCTTTTCCTGTCCCAGAATCGAAGACTTGGCATCCTTAATTTCAGGTGTCAGAGACTTGTGTAAAATAGCCTGCTGTAGTCACTCTTGATTCATGACAATGACCACATGGCAAGGTCAGGGTACTCGACCTTGAGGTCACACTACTTGGTGCATTATTTTAGACTGATTTAACAACGGTTCGTATATTTCTGAACTTTAAATACAGTTACAATGTGAAAATAAACCCAAGTGAAAAAGTTGCGTTATTTGTTTGGTTCAGTATACAATATGATTTCGTTGGGTAGAGTGAATAAGATCATTTATGTCAGGTTGTGGGTTTGTGATCTACTTATCAATGATGTAAACTGACATTTTTTCCCCAGGAGGCAATTTTTGAAAATGTTTCATCAAATACATTTTTTTTTTTTTCAATTTTAGTGTTAAAAAAAACAAACTCAAATCCGCTTGTGGTTTATGGACTTACGCCGCGATGACAACCCTGCATTGATCAATATTTGTTGATGAAAGCTAGCTGGAAACAGCTCTTGTTCAGAATGCAGGCTGTCCCTGCATTTTTATTTCTTTTTTCCTTTTTCTTTTTTTTTTTTTTTTTTTTTTTTTGAAGTTGTTTGTCCTTTACTGGTTTCATTAATACATTGAAAATTTTTTTTCTTAGAACTGGTAAATGCCAGCTACAAAACCTTAAAATCAAATTACGTATGCAATAAAAAAATATAATGGTATGGAAATTCACCATGTTTCAAAGGCATAGTAAAGCACTGGATGTTGCTGTCATCGACATTTAACTGAGTTCAGGGATTAAAAGGGTTGCCAATTTGCAAATGAGTACAAACCAAATGCGGACCAGAGTGGTTCTGCTTTCGTTCCCATTCCCTATCCATCTCTACATCATTTATGGAAATATCTTTTCCTATCAGGCGATACTATGGGTCATAATCAGTGACAGCCTCACCTTGGTGTTGTGATGATGAGCAAAGGCTAACTTACTGGATAACTTCGTAAATGTAGGGTTTGTCATTGCATCACCTTGTTTTACTCTGACTTCATATATCTACCAATCAATATTAGGAAAAATAATCACCAGGTTTTGATGAGGCATCCAACCCATCTGTAAGACATACTTGTCTTACAGTCATTGTGGCCTACTGCTGATACCACTGCATACTCGTTTGACGTTTTTATCTTTTATCATATTCGACAGTCCCCAAGGTTCACTATACACACCAGAGAATGGACATGTCATAGAAGGGACACGAATGACCCAACAACATTGCATATATGATTTGTTTTAATATATTGTGCCGTGTATAATTGGAAAGTTTATAATTCATTATGAAAGCTCACAGTGATCACAAGGGTCTCTGCTAGATCACCTGAAGCGTGGATTACCTTATAAGACCATGCTAGTAATTGATTGCCATATTTTGTTGATATCCGCTGACCAATACACTGGCAGACTAAGGGTCGTGCAATATCCAAATTCTGCAGATCCAATAGTCGGCGGGTTCATTGGCTGGTGGGTCACCTGGTCCGTAGGTTCACAGGTCAACAAATATTTTTATATGCATAGCGTTTGCATCACCATTAGAGTAAACAAACTGGGCAATATGTGATCATTGTTTGGCGGGATAAAAATTAGAAATAAGGCCAATAAATGACTTTACATGATGCATGTTCACTTCAACGGCCTCCACAGAGAAAAAAAAATACTAACAAACTCGGTATTACTTGTTAATAATATTTCATGTTCAGATTGAGCGGGACTTGAACCTGCAACCTTTGATACCAGTCGCCTTCAAGTGCATGTACAAAACTTCATGACAAAAATGGAAAGATGCCATGATGTCCTGGTGAATTATAACAAAGAGTAATATATAAGAATTGTATAAGGTAGCCATGATTATGTATGTATGCATGATGTGTGTTGGACATATTATCTGTTACCTCATGTCAAGTCAAATATACGTTCGCAGGTGCACGCCGTTGCCCAAAAAGGGTGCTTTGCGTGACAACCACAGTATTTTCCACCCGAATTTTTAAACATCTACACGTGTATGTGTTGTTTGACATTTCACAAACTGCTGAATCCTGAAAGAAATAAAACACTTTTCCTTGCATTCAGACCAAATAATTTTCTTGCTGTGATAGTGCTTGGAATTATCAGTTATTTTACAGGAGTTTTCTTTACGTTTTGACATTTTATAAGTTCTATATATATGTGTATGTATGTATATATATATATATATATATATATATATATATATATATATATATATATATATATATATGTATATATATATATATATATATATGTATGTATATATATATATATATATATATATATATATATATGTATGTATGTGTATATATATATATATATACATATATATGTGTGTGTGTGTGTGTGTAAAATTTATAAGAAGAAGAAGAAGAAGAAGAAGAAGAAGAAGAAGAAGAAGAAGAAGAAGAAGAATATATATTTTTCCCTCCATTTGCTGAATAGAATACAGCACACACTACATTACAAGGCCACATACATCATATCTTGTGGTGTATAAGTCACAGTATGATAAGCGTATAAGAAAACGTAATAAGGGAAGAGAGGTATCAAAACTACAGATATATATTCATCTAAACGATTGCATCCACGCTAAATATATGGCTGTTCAGGTCTGGTAAGTAACATACTATATCTTTTATGTTTGTCCACTTCTCAGCTCTGAGTCTTATATGGAACATGTGAGACACATACTGATAACAAATTCTCAGTATTCAGTATTGATCACGTCTTGTTTGATCTTTACCCCCAGCAAAAATTATGCAAAACTGCTCATCTTCGTTCCTACTAGTGAAATTCGGGATCACGTTGCAGACCTCCCTGAACATCGTTTGCCTGATATGGTCGCATTTATTACATATCAAGATGAAATATCGAAAGTCCTCAACCTGCTTTAAGTTACAAAGAGTACATAATCGGAGATGACAGCCAAAGGCAACCATTCTACCTTCATTTATTTTCAAGCAATGCTTCCCGAATATCAGTTATATCATTGTAGTAACACACCTTAATAACATAGGTTCATTACAGGCAAGAACCACCAATGTTGCGGTTCTATATCCACAACTACCATGGTAAACACATCCAGTTTGGCATTTTCGTTGATGGATCTATACTATTCATCCTTCTCTCTTAGTCTAACTTTAGCCTACACTTCACGCTTCGACGCATACTTATAAGGAAACCTACGTCCGCTATCAAGAATTTCTATTACAAATTTTGAACCCCTCTAGTCGCTTGCTTGTGCGACACACTCAGGGAATTTAGGTTCTGGTTCTTAAGAATCCACACCTCCCTGCCATATAAAGCAATAGGCAGACAAATAGATTTGTATATTTTGGCAGCTGTGAGAGGGTTACTACCTCCTTCACGGATACGTAGACCTGTGGCAGCATAGAGTGCTCGCCTTCCCCTTCTTATAAGGTCATTCACACTGTCTTCTCCCATATCATCAACTCGTATTTCTATGCCTCCATGTGTAGGTCCATTATGCTCTTGTCCCCCATCCAGAATTTCCGTTGCTTTCTGTTTTGCTTTATTTCTCGTTTTGAATTCATTAAAAACTAGAACCCCAGATTTCTGATGATTGTGTGCAAGACGCCACTTATAGTTGTGATCATGTACATAATGTAAAATACCATTTAGAGCTACTTCCGTCTCTGCCAAAAGTGACATGCCGTCTGCGACTGTTGGGGAGGACACATTAATACTATGAATTGACATGCCATACTCACTGTTTTCTATGTCCACCAGTAAATCATGTCGCAAAACCGTATATTGGAACATAGAGAAAACACCTCCCTGTTTAATACCTTGCCGAATAGGGAACCACCAAGACATGGTCCCGTCGAGCCCTACAACGTCATATGGTTTTGATTGATTTTCTGCATCATTAACCAGCTCTGTCCTTTGAACCCAAGGCAATGCAACTTGTAAAATATCCCCTCTATCCACACTGTGTCAAAAGCTTTTCTTGTATCGAGAAAAGCAACATATAGCTTTTCACCCTTTTACTTGAAATAAACAGCAGTTTCCCATATTAGGAAAGGGGCACTGAGACATGGCACACGTTCTCTTATAGCACAGTTTAGAAGATGAGGATAATTAATCAGTTTTAACCAAAGTTTCAATCTATCAAACTTAGTCGTAGCTCATATTTTGGATAATGCAGTCGCCAATTAGGTACCCATACAATCATCTCTGGACTGGGGATCATTATCCACCCCCCCCCCCCTTTTTTTTTTTTAAATTGGTACAAAAATGCGTACTCGAAGTATGAAGGAACATACTGAAGTCTTACCATAGCTCTAAATAAATTCACAATAATGACGATGATGATGATGATGATGATGATGATTTGCAAACACAAGGAACATTCCTGATTTTTTATTACAAGAATCACACACAATGAACAAGTCAATGTTGAATTTGAAGGTACTTTCCTTAGTTTGCGAACTATATTTCATAAATTCAGTCAACATCCTTTCATCATCAATCCTTATCTACGAAAAAATATATATATGGAAAAAATACATATGATGAATATACATTGTGAAGTTGAAAAAAAAAGTGCTTACATGGACGAAGAACAATTTGTTTGCCTTTTAAAGCATATTTCTTACTTTTGAAGTGCAACTGGTTCACAATTTAAGGGATGTTCCAAAAACTCACAAAATCAATTTTCTCACTTGTTTAACAAAATCTCTTCAAGCTGTTTAACAGTACATCCCCCCCCCCCCCACACACACACACTTCAAGGATAGGTTATTGAATCATTGAAATTCACTTGGTCACATGTTATCGGAATTGTCTTAAGCTGCCAGTGTACATTCTACAGTTTACATTTTTAGGGAAAATTCAGTAAATAACCAATTGTTGCATGATTTTTTAAAAACAATTTATTGACTTTGTCAATGGAAGGTATAGGTGCTGTGTATACAGCTCCAGAAATGACTTTGTTTTTCAATTTTGTGTAAACTGAAACACTCCACTCTAACAAAAGGGCTGATACTTTGAGTTTTTTTTATGATTTTCTCATCAAAAGCAGTTAAAATCAGGATCCACACTTTCAATAGTTAACATGCTGTACCATCGTTTATCTAAGAACGTATAAGAGTTTGTCTTTTAGTTTAATGATATCTGCAATAGATGTGTATCTTATGTCGAAAAAAAATACTAAAAAGCCGACTCCATGAGGTGGTGACGACATCTGATATTTATCCCAATCACATAAGTAGCATCTTGTAGCATCTTGTAGTTATAGACGATAAATCAATTTCAAGGTATTTACATTGATTTAAATAATATAATACACAGGGGGGAAGAGAGAGAGAGAGAGAGAGAGAGAGAGAGAGAGAGAGAGAGAGAGAGAGAGAGCGAGAGAGAGAGAGAGAGAGAGAGAGAGAGAGAGAGAGAGAGAGATTAGTTTAAATAAGATTGAGTGATCTCTTTTTGATGGATATCAACCACAACAAAGTGTAGATTCATAATTTCAAAGCAAGAGTGTGGGTCCAGCTAGTAATTACTGTTTTTGTGGAAGACCTATATATTTAAAACCTATATCTGTTCACTTCGATATTTTTTGCCTTTTTTAAAGGCAACCAAATCTTTTTCAATGCATCTTGTAAGCACCAGGATTAAACTTGTCACCATGTATTTATACGAAGTGTGCAATATCCTTTGTGCTCACCAATTATTTTGAGTGGCTTTGACAGGTTTTTGCAGTTGGTTCCAATCTGTGACATGGTTTCCAAACAACGTTTTGCCTCCCGCAATTGTAAGTTGCTCGGCATCACCAACGAGAAGAACAAAACCATGTAATGGCAAACATTTTTCATTAGCTTGTGTTATCTTTGAACACAATTTCACATTAATAGGCATATGCCAGAATGTTCATTCATAATAAATTTTAAATCTTTACAAAAGTATGATGTTTGTCCATATTTGGCTCAATATACCAGATACTCTATGCTTTATGTGAAGGCTTACATATAATTCCATGTTCACTTATAAACTTGAATGCTGTTAAGTCAGTTTTTTCATGTTCATCTTTGAACAAGGTATGCATGCATGTCAAAAGCAATCTTAACCTTGAATATGAATAGAAGAAGGAAGAATATTAGATCCAAACTAGCATACCATAACCGGTTACACGTGTTTATGAAATCTGTCGTAACTATACCTAATGATAAGAGGCATAAAAGTCCACAAAATTTGCTATATCTCGCAAAGTGTGCAACATATATAATAGAATATAGACTAGTATATCAAAAGTATGGTGCAACGAGCACAATTCATATATGTGGCGTACATGTAAGCAGTTGGAGCTTGACAGCAAGAACAACACACTGAGGAGCACAGTTAAATCAAAATTGATTATGATAAGTTGAAATTAACTTGCAAAGATCATCAGGTAACCAAATAATGCATACCCAAGCAAGACTGATTGCCAGAAAGGTGTTGTCCAGTATACATGCACAGTAATTTTATCATAGCGGCAAAACCTGCACCACTAAACTGATATAGCAGCAAAACCTGCACCACTAAACTGATATAGCAGCAAAACCTGCACCACTAAACTGTATCGTGAATAACCACTTCCCGTTTTAGGGACCCCATATGATAGCCCAGGGATTAGTGATTTTGATTCAGGGCCTCATCTCTCCCCTATGAGCAAATTATAATCCTTGCAAACCCTATATTTGGCTTTCTGCGCTTTGAATGCGATAATGATGGGTCTGTGATGAACATTGACTGCCGGGGAGTGGTCTGCCGACAAAGTGGGACATGCTGAAGCCACGTTCATCTAGATATACGGTCAGGAAGTTGGTAACGAATGGTGAAACACCTGATCAGTGTATGCGCCTTGAATATGACACCAGTTGTTTAAAGAAAACAGTAACTTTGACCTGGATATTTTTTTCAATGTCATTAGCAGACCATTCTAACCCAGATATCACAGTTTTCTTTCTCGATACAACAATTTTTCATCACCACAGGCTCATCTACGAGGGACGTACACTTGTTCCTAACCATCTTTATTCCACAGCCCGAAAGAAAGGGTTGTGGTTATTGTTTTGAAAACTACAGTTAGATACTGATTTGGTCAGGGCCATACCTTCTGACGATCCTCACAGATAAACCCATGGGCAATTCTGGTTTACAATGCAATTTAAATCTTTAGTTTGATCATGTAACTTGGCACAGTTAAGGCTTGGTCGTGCTACCATAGAATACGATTGTGCAAAATAGGTGAATCTGGAGAAGCATGCACCATAAGATGCTTTATACATGGTCAAAAGTGACATATTCCAATACTGGAGTATAAGGATCACTACATCTCGATAACCCATGCCAGCAAAAATAAGCTTTAAGAATGACACATACTCATACAAATATAGGCAATATTATGAAGCTGGGGCCAGCGTGATTCTGTTGGATGCGGCTGTGCGTTCTTTCCGCGCTGTGAAATTTTATCATGGCTGACTGTTACCGTCACATACGTGATCAGGAACGCAAAACAAAAATATTCGAGGGGCTTGCGCTCCACAACAATAATACACATATGTTTCTTCAAATGTTATACTGTCCTAGTATTATGGTGGTTACATTCAATTATAATTAAGTATGACAATAATCTCGTATGATTTCTGCTAGATCACCAACAGCGTGTGCTGCCAAACGCTACCATTTTATCAATTGGTTAAGTGGCTTTGTTTCAGTTTACTGAGCAACATTTGCCGACAAACACACACTATCTGAGGACGTAGGATGATTCTATTTATCTTTTCTCCTTTTTTAGTATATTACAACTTAGATAACTTATCAAAGTTTTATATTTATATGAATGATATGTCAGATTATCCAATATTACAAAATTATCCAAAATGAAACGAAAACGCCAATTCAGGTTTCGGCCTGGATAAAAAAAAAAAAAAAAAAAAAAATGTAATTACTAATGAGGTAAAATAATAAAATGAAAGTAGAGTCAGGTGTGAGGCTGAGTAATTAATGTCACTTAATGATGTATGATACACTTCTCTGCTTTTTTTCATTTCTGAAATTTGTTGATGTACAGTCTATTATCCAGTACCTATATTAAACAATAATCAGTATTCTGTTATTTTTCAGTGTCGTTCTCATGTTTGTCATTTAAACAACTACATTTTTCAGTCAACTGACTTCAAATGGAGGGTAGACGTATAGAAGCCTGATTGGAAAAGATGGCCCATGTCATGGAAAAGATGGCAAAATGGTACAACAACTCAAATTATAATAAATGCAGACTTGTTTCCTAGTTTTGTGGTTCTTTATTGTAATTTTTCCCATTCTTTGCCTTTGTATTGAGCTTTAATTTCAAAAGAGGAGCAATGAATAGTTGGACGTTGTGTGTGGTTCATAGAGTTGCTCAGAATGTGATGTGAATATGTGGCTCACACAACATGCCCTGCCATTCATTTTCCTTTAAATATATTTTTGATGATAGAGAGGTGTGAGTGCATGAGAAACATAAAAGAAAAACCACTGCCAGTGAAATAATAATTGCATGTTGAGTTTGCTCAATAAAGCACCCCCCCCCCCCCGATATATTGGCACTGTAGTTCGTACCATAATGTTAGATGAGCGATGATAATTTAAGGATGTATTATGCATTTGAAACCCCTATCTTAACGAAAACACACCTTTGCAAAAATAAACCCTCTTTCCCTATATTATTTGAAGAGTGATAGAATGTCTTATTTCACTATCGCAAAAAATAAAAAAATATGGCTTGTCCCAAAATTACATTTATCACCTTTTCTATATACTGCTATACTTATAACATTTGCTGGAACATGAAAATTGATGTGAAGGTGACAATCAGCATGTTCAAGCTGACATGTAGAGCTGTCAAAATGAAATTTTTGAAGGAACTTCCCTCTCATTGACTATCATGCCAGGGAAATGTTATTTGATGCACCGAAATTAATGTTTCATTTACGAAGTTTGTGTCACACAGCAGAAATGAAATATATTCAAAGCGTTAAGAAAGCAGTATTTAAGATCTTAAACGGCATCGAAGGGGTCTATCATTATAAAAGCAAGAAGTAGTCTACAACGAACATATAGTGACATCAACGAAATACAATCCTTCGGAAAACTGAATCCCAGCCTGTTCTGTCATGCATTCGAGTACTCTGATGACCACCGTTTCAATCAACCATTAACGCCTACCTGAAAATGAGACGATATTGTTATACTTGTATTTTAGGACGGCTACATATGCAATGCTTTCAAAGGAATCTAAGTTAAGTCGCCTAAAAACAATTTTTCACATTCGGCAAATTTACACTTAAAAGCAATTAAAATCAATCAGATTTCACACATCAATTGAAATCTTTAGCCACATTCTTAAGGCAGGACCCACCCAACCTGCTCTTGGCCATTTTTGCATTGATCACAACCGTAAGGCGACTTTCCGTTGTGTTAGTATCTTCTTTTCCTGCGTCAGACTATTTGTAAAGTTTTGTTTGTTTGGTGTTTTTTCATGTTTGAATCAGCCCCGGCTAACTATTTTTCTGTGCAGATTATTAGATTTGTATCACAACGTCAATTAATCATAGACATCGTGTACAAAAATATTATAAAAAGAAGTAGCAGGAACATCATCATTTTGTTGTATAACTGCAAAATGTAATTCAGAATTCCACTTGTTAGAACGTAAATGAACTATATGTTGAAAATTACGAAACTGATATAACACAAAACTCGAACTGAAAACCAGGGCAAACTAAGCATCTCTTTAAAGCAGGGCCACTGTGTTGACTATGACCAGTGGAAATGGTTATGTTTGTCACCACTGAAAATCAGCTACTAAATAAATTCAGGGTTCTTTGAAGTTAAAGCACTGAAAAGCTTTAGCTGTGTGGTTTATACAAACCTCTGTGCACCTCTTTGTACCAGTGTATCCCAAACAACATCAGGTACTGTAGTATATACTGGACTTCATCCAACAACCAGAGTGTTATTTTTGCAAATGCATTTATTATCGCTGGTGTAGTACACGTACCAATGAGAATATATAAATCCATATGTATATCCTAAATGACATCAGCTACTAGAAAAAAAGATCTAGTGTGTTGTTAAAAGTCACTGCAGGACATCTTCAATATATACTACGTGTGTTTATAAGGTTTGTACATGTGTGTGTATCAGTGAACCCCAGATATTGGTCCTCCACCTGTCAACTCTTCACATATTCCAATATCATTAATATGATATATATATAATGAATTAGGTAATCAATAGTTGTTGATCATTGTGACTGGAACCTACAACAGGGAAACGTTGAACAGGTTTGAGTAGCTGGCCATTATTGTCCCACACACAGTTATACTTCTGCTTCCACGACCTGTCAAGTTTCCAGCACATCAACAAATCCTATTGATATTATTCACAAGTCATAATGCTCAGCGAAACTAAAATGCACTTAACCGTGCAAATACCATACATAGCATATCCATCACAGGCGGCAAAAGGGCAATTGACTGGGTTTTTCATCAAACTATTGCTTTTTCATTTCGATGTTTAGAAAAAGGAAAATTTCTTCTCTCATTTTTTTCAGACATAGATAGCTATTTCACATTGGCGCGATTGGTAACCCAATTTTACTATCATTGATATCTAGAAAGATGCATAAACGAGGACACATAGCAACAGCAATCCTGTGGATGTAGCTTGATTACCGTCGTTTGATAGGGGTCCTTTTTCTTCAATCCGATACATCCACAGTGAAAAATCAAGTCGATTTATATATGTTTGCTAATGTAATAAGCAGTTTTATACTTTAGTTTATATGGTGAAACTTCAGTTCCCGTTGAGAGATATTGCTTATCTGCTAAACAAGCCCCATCGTTTCTTCTATTTAGTATGCTGTCTGTACACTGACATTTCTTGACAATTCAATTCAGATATATGATCAACCATGTATATTATACACACTGGTCATTTGCTTTCCACACCTTAGGATCATCTACTAATGATTAATTATTCAAATTATCATGTACATAAATAAACCATTACTTTCATATGTAAAATGTTCAAGTTCATGGCCCCGCAAATTAAACACATGCAGTCGATTTTTTATACGAAGCAACACAATTTGTCGAAATTAGTGTCCTCTATCGGAATCCGAAATAAGGAATATATACATGTGTGTGTGTGTGTGTGTGTGTGTGTGTGTGTTTGTGTATGTCTGTGTCTGTGTGTTTTTTGCTAACCGAGCAATGACTTTATTATGTGGTTTCAGAGAAAAAGATTCTGGTTAAAAGTACAGTCTGATATGAATAAGCAATCCTTTTTTTTTTCTGTTTATATCGAATAAGTAAAATCAATGTCTGACCATACCAGCATATTTGATACATCACAAAGATGTGCGTAACATCAACAGTTTCACGTTATTTTTCATGAAACAAACGGAATATACGTGTGGCAATTCAAGTATATGGTTTGAGTACTACGAACTCCACTGCCTTTAAAGACGTTTGGTACACTGGTCAAAAGAATTTAGAAATCTCTGGTTTTTGGTGTGAACCAAGATATTGGCATTTGAAACAAAATGCAAGCAAAAGACTGGCATGTCACGGTGCTACTATCGTCGGTAAGTGGCGGTACATGTAAGGACTATAAAAATTTGATAACAAACATTATATATGCAGGTAAAAGCAAAACAATAATTGAAGGATGGAAAAATATGCATAAAATAACTCAATATGAGTGTATGCAATGTATATCAAGCCTTTTAATAACAAATATGTAGACAAAACATGCTAGAATGTGACTTTGAATTCATCTCGTCTTGCAAGAATGTATAAGTGCTCACATTATTTTTTAAGTTTGAAATAGAAAAAATATTTGTAAATCCCTGAAAAATTGTAGGGGTTTCCAAAATATACACTGATTTCATTGATTAACAAAGCAAGATATGGTACGGTGCCATTTTTTCCGCAATTGTATAAAGAATTCATGCATGTTGACTTGATTTGTTCTAAGTTCATAGGTACAAGGTATCCATTCATTGTCTAACTTCGATACCATATCAACATACATGTAGGTAGGTTAGATAAACGGCAGTGCGTCGTTAATTTTATTTTCCAGTCATAATATATACTTTCATAGTTTTACTTAGAAGAGGCAAACATTTTAAGATTCTCTCTATAGTGCAATACAGCAATGTGAAAAAAGAGGTAAAAATAAGAATATCAAAATTATAGTTGCCTTAATACTTTGTAGAATGGTAACACAGAAAGCACATTATCAAATATGCCTGTGCCACCTTTTGACACTGGGGTATTACTGTGCCCCCCCCCCCCCCCCGTTGGGACAGCGTTTATCGTACCACATTCACAAGAAATGTAAAGTACACTTGCCAAGCCATATCTTTTATTTTATACTGTATTTTTTAGGGACAATGTTTTTTTTTTTTTTGTTCACATTCCTCGCATACAAGATCATCGGCTAGTACACTTAGTTCCACTATTCCACGACTTTCGTCCCAGTTATAACTGTCAGTGTTTACATGTGCATGTGGCATTGGGGGGGGGGGCGTGGCACTTTCGACGGCGGCATGGTCAGCGTTCGCTGATTGTGTAGATGCGTCTTGGTCTACCACTGCCGTGTTTCGACATATTCTGCCTTGTTTTAAAGCATTCAGTCCGTTGTTTTGGCATTTGTTAACAAACCGCCCATTCTTTTTCCTTTTCACTCATCGTAAACAATCCATATTTCCCCAACGGAACTGTGCAAAATAGGAAAAGTGAACAGCCGCTAGTGCAATAATCGACAAATACCAGCTCTCCCTGTATAGAGGCATTGGACCATAAATGGTTGCGCATATTCTGGCGTACCGAACGTCTTTAATTTTGGGTTGCCCAAAAAAAAAAAAAAAAAAGAAAAGAAAGATAGCACGATGAAACTTCCTGGCTTGTTATAAACTTATAGCTCTGTATTCTGGAAACAAAACTTTCAGTTTTATCACACGTTGGAGCGTTGTTTCACAATAGAAGAAACAAAATCTTGCAAACAAATGTTTTTATAGACATAAGTGCACAGAGTGATCATGCATCTTTGAGAAAAAATCATCAGTATACCTATAGTTTGAATCTTACAAATGCTTGACGTTTTTTAGTGAAAGAGGCAGCTAAATGTCATTTCAAGATCAGGCAATGCATTAAAGTTCAAATGTAAAACATGATTACTATTGCAATGATAAACGAGTCCTTCCAGTTGTAAACACATATATGCCCCAAATCAAACGACTTTGTGATCCTATTTAGGTAAAGTCGAATGAATAGGTGTACTTTGATTTTTTTTCCTTTCTGATCATCCACTCCCGAAGATAATAGTTCCAATTTCTGCCGCTATACGGCCATGCATCACGTGACATGTTGTAATCTTAATCTGCTTCCCAGTGACAAGATGCCAGGCAAACTATATGGGGGATTGGAAAACACCACGTGATGGGGTGCCGAACCTTAAGTTTTTATTCAACCATTAGGTTTTGTTTTTGTTTTTGTTTTTTTTTTTTTTTGTTTTTGTTTCGTTTTTTTTTTTTTTTTGTTTTTTTTTTTTTTGTTTTTTTTTTTTTTGTTTTTTGTTTTTTGTTTTTGTTTATGTTTTTTTTTCCAGAACAATTTGGTCGGTGGTGTTTCAAGGCAGCCAAACCTCAGCATCGCTGAGGAAGCAGAAGGGGAAGAAAGCTTTGCAAAGACCAACCATTTTTCCTCATGTACAGTGGATTGTTTGTTACAATCATCTTTTCCTGTTGTACAGTGGCGTGTTTGTTGCAGATTTCATATTAATAAAAACACTTCTGTCACTTAAACATAATAAGGGCAGTATTTCCCAATTGCCTTCCTAATGATTTTTTTTAACGGTATGTCAGGAATTATCTCCTGCTAGTAGATGAATGATAATGTATTTTTAGTATATTGCAGTGTAAGCAGTATCGTATCTCTATATTACTCAATTATTTTTTTCATGCCTATAAACAATGCAAATATTGAAATTAAGTGGTCAGGATATATGAGGCTAATTGAAGATACAAGTGCATACTGTGTAAGAAGGTAAAAATATTGTGAATCCTATGTGCATCCTTCCATGCTATAAGAGAAGTTTGTGGGAAAAAGACAGAGTCCCATTGACCTCACATATGACAAGATGAAGATAAACTTCTGTAAAAGGTACAATGCATCGGTTCCTGAGTTATCATAGCTTTGAAGTCAAGGATATGCAAGAGAGCAGAGAAAATGGCATGGAATTGAAAAAAACAAAACAAAAAACAAAACATATCGTATGTCCAGGATTACAATTTATATTGGTTTTAAAGGGAACTAATTTAACTTAAGTCTCTACAATGTATAGCTAGAAAAGAAAAGTCTACAATGTGTTACTGGGACAACAAATATGTATTGCCCACAACAATATGCGTGGCAAGCTCACAGACCCAAGCATTTACAAACCTGAGTTGAGTCTTTGTATATATATCCGAGTGAACAGTTCAGATTGCAGTCTGTACCACACGTTGTCGAAAATATGTCTCCGTGAACATGTTACCTTCCATCACCATAATTCCATGTTTCTTGTATTGTTGCATTCCATAACATAGGTCATATATGACAATTAAATACCCCCATTCATCGACTCAACACAAGTGATGCGGGTGTACGAGCTTCGTGCCTTAAAGCCCGACTTTCCATAGCTCGTTGGTGCACAATAAAGCCACGTATAGTCTAAGCTTGATCATGGGAATGATCCCTTTGGGGCCATTGTCTGTTATGCCTTCAAATTTTTAAGAGGAAATATTAATTAGGCCCCTTGGCGACGCTTAGAGAAGAGGTGATATCTAGCTGAATCAAATATGTCTGCAAGTTTAAGAGTGTGTGTGTGTGTGTGTGTGTGTGTGTGGGCATGGGCATGCAATGTAATGTGTTTTTCAAGGTGTCAGCCGAGATGCATTTTTCGTCCAGCATATTACCTGCAACTTCAAAGCTGGCATTGCGGGAAAAAAAAGTATCGCATGTCTTTTGTAATAGTGGCCCTCATTATTGCCAAGCATCAGAAACTTGAATTTTTGTTTTCCTTTGTCAAATTTTGTGTGTATTTTTCTGATCTATATATGCGTGTTTTTTATTCTTCAAAACATGTCTCTAATGAATATACAATCTTATTCAGAGTAATGTATGTATAACACTCATTTATTTTAACCAGCTGTTCTATCCATCAGATCTACAGCATAATGTGAAGGTAGGGCAGCAGATACCACACATGGTTTAAAATGGTAGGAAAAATGTGCGACAATTACAGATCTTCCAAAGGAAGAAACCCAGTTTCGTTTCATAGGTTTATCGAACATGCAGGTGTTCACCATAAGCCACTAATAACTGCTGTAAACGTGAATTTTGCTGATATCCAGCTAGCCATGTGCGACTATCCTAAACCGATGGTTTAAGGGTGGCAGATTTGTGGCCGATGCACAGAGAGACTAGCAATTTTGGATCAGTATTGGCCATTTGTTTTATTTTTTCCACAAGAACAGTAACCCTATATATTGTTGATTACTGAAGATCCTAAGAGTTCAGTTGTTTCCTTTTTTTTTTCTTCTTTTTTTTTTTTTTTTTTTTTTGTAGGATCGGAAAATGAGATCTTGCACATTATGTCTTATTTCGTTGAATGGTGCACACGTCACATCTTTAAAAAAAAAAGCTGGCATCAGAGAATATATACACATATATATATTAATGGTGGGTCGTAAAGCAGCATAAATCATTTATAACATTTTAAAGATGAGTCTCAGAGGTTTTTTTTCCTTTTCTTTTTCTTTTTAGAAATTGCCCCAAAGGTGATGAGGGGGTTGTCAGAAAAAAATAATATTCCTTAAACCGATCCTGGAATCACTATGTCTCTTTTGATATACGTTGATGTTAATGTGATAGGGCTATTAGTTTGTTTTTGCATGAAGATACATAGGTTGAGCAAAAGTAGTTCCGTGTCACCTATTCTTATGCTTTTAAGGCTGTTATATCACACATACTCAGTTCTTCTGTGCTGTGTTTTTCTTACTGTGTGGAATACAGTTGTTGCTCTACCTTTTTAATGCAGTCATTCAATATAGATATATATATTTTACAGCTAAATAAGCTTTTTTCTCTTATTATGTTGTGACTTTAAAACATAAAATGTTACTGCTTACTTCTTTTTAATCATCAGAGAATCTAACAGAAATCAGAAGAGAGATAGCAAGTAGTCTGAGCTGGCCCTTTTTGCTTTCCATGGTTTCTTTTTCCCTGTGAGTGACGCTTGTCAGTTGCTCTAATGGTTGGCAGGGGCTATAGAGTAATGAATGTACAGACAATGACATGTTCCAGTACAATACCCAAGCAACATGCACCATCTGGTTATCACTGCTGTAACTGTTCAGCGAAAACAGAAGTTTTAAGCTTAATTTCCCCATATTTATTTGATGTCTGCACACTCAGTTTTGCGGAGCATGTAGATTACAAATTAAACTATCCAAAAATATTAAAAAGTGATCAGAGATTATCCCAAGCTACTGGCAACAGATCTGCTTCCTTAATTGGCACACAATTAAAACTACACGAGTCATATCATAGTGGCTGAGCCTAGCATACTTGAGTACCATTTCTTCTTGCCCTCGTACGTTTTTTTTTTCTTTTTTTTTATTGACATCACTGTAAAGTAATTGTGGCAATATTTCATGTATAAATATAATTACTTTATTTTCAATTTAATGGTTATACACTCTGGTACAGTTTCTGTTCATACATTTCACGTCACCGGGGCTACATGGAATATGTACATGCTATATGGAAAGTCAAAGCTGCCAAATTATAGCAAGGTGGACGACTGGGTTCTTATGCAAGCCTTGACCATTTCCCAATATAACCAAGCACAATTACGAAGCAACATCTACTTAAATGTGTGCAGTATGCATACCGATATAGAAAACATGAAAGAATTGGTCAGTAACAAATGCTAGTTGGCTCCCTCCAATGTCAATGCAAACGGGCAAAACCAGACTACCCGATTCATCACTACATATGCGAAACTTGGTCTCTTACTGGATTATTGTAGAACCAAAATCCGCAGTCTTAATCGCTTTTATTTTGTCTCCAGCCCTGTAAGTACGCTTTATGTAATGAGTAGTAAATGAACATGATGAAAAAGACGAGTTCTCTGGATTAACTACGCATATATGTATAGTTACGTTCACTCACACACAGTTACATTCACACACACACACACACACACACACACACACACACACACACACAAAGTGTGCCAAAATGGGCAACAATTTATGAGATACATGTTTAATGCATGTATCGAATGGCATTTTGGCCGAAATACATGAGTCAAACATAAATTTGCTGTTTGGTATTCCAGAAGTTACTAATGAATACATTGGGGCATGAGTCTTGCATACATAGTCTGCCAAACGTGACGCAGCTGTTATTAGGAATGGCCCAACTTTACAAAGTAAGCCACAAACATTTGATAAGTCGAAACTTATGAAGGCAGTAAATTATGTAGCGACCAGCGAATTTGCTTTTTAGTTGGTCAGCCACTGGTGGTCAAGACATGGAATCCTCGATGGCACATACACATTGGGAAGCAGTTGTTGAAGATGCTTATAATATGCTGAAGATGATACTAATCGTTATTTTGGTCTGTATGAAACAAAGAGAAAAAACGTCTGCTTAAAATAGTGACAAATCAATGTTTACTGACCATATATAATACACAACGTTTAATAACGCTCGGAGTATATACAAGTAAAAATAAACAAAAGGTAGTTTAAAACGCGGCTAGTAATATTTACTTGCATGTATTTCTACTTCCAGGAATAGCGAAAACTGTATGGCCAGAAGGACTAAAATACCACAACAGTAGATGCAGCTGCAGATTTTAAAGCATAGAATAATGTACAAGATACAGAAAATCATTTTTCTCTGAACGTACTCACGGTATGCACATTTACTTGAAAATGAGTGTATACACATGCAACCATGCACAGAGAAATACAAACGAACATGAAATCGAATAAGGGATGGCTAGTAAATACAATAGGCGATGATTTTTATAGGAAAAGCTGGAATATCAAGTGAATTTTGATGAGTAAAACGGGCAAAATAAGCACACACTACATAATCTCCCTTACAAAGGTATATTCTTTATGCTACCCTATTTCTTGTCCTCTTTCTTTCGTCATGACAGACAATGTCAATAGGCCACCTAAGTGACTGTCTAATGAAGGTTGTGATTTATTCTATCAATGCAAAGGTCATCCAATCCGATGCAGTAAAGTGCTTTTACGTTTCTTTAGGACACTGATAAACCCATCTTGTACAGATCCTGTGTTGTTCAAACATACAAGGTAGTACAACCTTAGGCTGCTCCAAATGCAAAAATTAGAATTGGCTATGCTCAGCATTCAGCATCTATAGTGTCTTCTTTTATGGTGTGTACCAAAACGTGTAAACAAATAGTGAAATGTTGCCTTTAATGTGTTTGCTACAATCAGCAAGAGGATTAATAAAGTACTTTTTTTGTTTTAGGCAGCACTTCGGAATGAAATGATGGCATGCTGAAATTCCTTTAGTGATGTTTGTATAATACCTACGCACATAAACCTTGCTGTCATAGCCACAGTCTCTCTCTCTCTCTCTCTCTCTCTCTCTCTCTCTCTCTCTCTCTCTCACTCTCTCTCTCTCTCTCTCACACACACACACACACACATATATATATATATATATATATATATATATATATATATATATATATACATATATATATATATATATACATACATATATATAGAGACACACACACACACACACATATAAATATATATATATACATATATATATGTATGTATGTATGTATATATTCATATTTGTTTACATACATACGCCTCAGCCCTTACGTTTCATGACTGTGGCAAGTGAACCCAAGGCAATCCATTGGAAAGCGCCATTGAATGATCTAAAACCAGTTGAAAACAACTAAATTGTTTTAATGTCATAGTTCTGCACTGTATGGCCATATTACAGTCTTCTAAATGCTGTTGTGTTTTCAAGCTAATGTGAGCACTTCTGGTTTAAGAGGCTTGCCTGCTAGCTATGATTAGCAATCATAATTGGAGGCTGTTTATGTAGTGACACTATCAACTTTTATACGGAACAATAAAATGGCTATCGAATGAAACAAATATTTGCTAATTTTATTAAGTACCGACTGAAGATCCCTACATCAAAAGCCGAAACTGCCGAAAGCAGTTACCAAAGACACAGTGAACAGCAGAAATAATATTGTCAGTAGTAGATATGAGACAATGCTATGCGTACAAAAAGATAAGTCCTTGTTCGAGATAGCATTGCGTAAATGTCATAAATAAAATCATAAATGAGAGTCTCATGGATTTACCGTACAGGAGCCAATACTCTGCGAACTATTCACTTGGCCATATGCTTGGACTGAAACCTTAATTTTAGTAACCATATGGATAACATTTTCTTCCTCCAGTAATACAGATCAGAGTATATCATGTAGTCCAGGTCCACTTCACTCCAATTCGGGGTCGTTTTACGCTCATCAAACAGGCCACCCAACATTCAATATGACATATGAACTAAGTACAGAGTCATTTTCCATCTGCCTGGACTAAGTGTACTTGTATTCTTTGTATATACCCAAACGCCATTGGTTTCTATTTTTTATGGATCATCGTGCTAATAAACGGAGCCTTTGGAAACATTTGAAGATCACACAGTCAAAATGTGTTTAATAGTCCTTTTATCATTATTGCGCATACTTTTGGGACCATCAGTTAACCAATAATTCCCTCTTTGGCAATTACAGGTATTCACTGTGGCTTGTATTATGCAGCTTAATTGGATTATAGTCACTGAAACGCAGATTGTGCATGGGTTTGCAAGAGCATATATGAAGCTAAATTCCAAGCTGTGAGGATCTACAAAAATTAGCAACTAGCGCTGTCATCACAAATTCGGGGACCATGCTACTGAGTAATATTAGTATGTATATCAAGGAATATGCCTCATATAGTCCCGTACGTTTAATTCTTGTCAGGGTTTTGTTTCACCCGATTTTGTTTGCATATTGTGCATAAGTTTGCAGGACATATAGGAAGCTTTGTACTTATAGCACTGAATGAGATATGCAGGAGGCATATTTGTGGTTATAGTGTTATGTGCTTTCTTACTCATTCATTCACTCTTTTTCTTTTTAATCTGATCTCTAATTAATATTGAACCAAAAATTACAAGTGAATAGTTAAAATTTCAAATTTCTAATTTCATTTATCAATTTCAAACGAATATTTGTCCACTAATTTCGTTCAAAATGATTATATAAATTAAAATTTTATACAAGTTTTCAAAAATGACTTTACGTGATGAGATATATAATAATGCAACATTGTAATCAGATTAAAACTTAAAGGTATGAAGAACTCATGCATTTTCCCAAAAAAATGGTCCCTCAGCAACATCGGACTTAATTTGTAAAATGTTCAAGCCAAAATGCAAAACATATTAATGTAACATTTTTAAAACCACTAGATTGAAACCGGTTTAACACAGCGGACCCAGCAGCAGTAGAAAAATAAAAGATCTTTGAGGGCATAAAGAAACGAAAGTTACTCGTCGGGTGTACCTCTCGCTTTTTTTTTTATCTCAGCACTGGATTGCTCCCTTCTTCAGCACGTTGAAATACATTGTCTTTCTGCACTTGTTCCATCTGCGAGAAAGATTCGTGCAGGGCATCAGGCATTATTGAATATAAACACACACACACACACACACATTTATATGCATATTATATTCTGAACGAGCGGGAAACGAACATTCAAACTTGGACACCAGTTGCCTCGCTGAAATGTTTTTTTTTAATTTCTTTTTTTTTTTTTTTTTCCTGTTTTTCGGTTTTTTTTTTTGTTTTTTTTTTTTTTTTTTTTTTTTTTTTTTTTTTAACGTGCGTTCTGACAACTTCAAATGTCAATGTAGATGTAATATCTTACCCAGATAAGAGAGGCATGATTCTTGCACTGAATATGGTAAAAATGGTTTATGCTGGGGGCAAAAGTGCTGAAACGTCACCCTTATTCTGTAGTGTTGGAGGTGCAATAAGCATAAAAACAAGTGACCTTGACTTTCCTCGGTACCCCTTGAAAACGAGCATGTCCGTCTGAAATTGATTGGTTCCAGACAATATGTTCTATTGGAAAAGGGATGAAGACTATGAGCGTTTGCAAAGGGAACTAGGTCTGAATTCAATTCGAACGAATAAATAATTGTATCTTTGTCAAGGACACCCAATGCAAAAAAAAAAAAAAAAAAAAAATCCGGCCTATATTTTCCGATGTGCAAACTCAAATCTTGCAGTACGTGTCAGAGTCAAAAAAAAGTCTTGCTAGCCACTTTCACTGTCCAAATAAGTCTTTATTAATGAAGCTTCTATTGTTATATATAAAACTTACATCTGCGCTGACAACATTCTTATTGTTGGTGACTTAAAGTCTAGAACACCATTGCATGCTTTGTGTGATATTTTGATCTTACAAACTTGGTCAAGGAGCCTACCTATTTTTAAGAAGCTAAAGGCACTTTAACTGATCTATTTCTTACAAATAAACCATCACTTTTCGAAGATACTGGCTCATTTGCGGTTTGAGCGATTTCTACTATCTTGAACATACTTCAACTAGACAACGTATACCTGGAAAGAAACCTAAATACATATCTTGTTCATCATACAAACAGTTTGATACAGCAACATTTGTGCATGAACTAAATAGGGTCAAATTCCAGGTGTTTCGGTGTTTGATGATGTTGATGATACTTGCTGGGCTTTAACATGACTATTCAAAGAGGCTATTAATGAACATGCTCATTTAAAGAACATAAAGGTGAGGACACAGCAAGCCCCATTTGTAGATGCTGTGCTGAAAAATAACACCTTTGAAAAAGGGTGTAGAGAAATCCCTATTTAAACGCCAAGAAAATTTTTAAAAAACCTCTTAAATGGGAATGAAGGCAAAGAAGCAAATGGACCAACCTACATAAATAAAATCAGCAAGAGATGCTTCCATGAGCGCTGCAGTGGCAAGCCATCGAACAGTAAATTTTGGCCTACTATTTAGCCATTTTTTTATCAATAAGGGCTACAGCACTCATGGAAATATTATCTTATGTGGAGGTTCATTACTTGCTACACATTCAGAACAAATCTTTGATAGTCTAAACTTGTTATGTAAACCTTGCTCAAGACATTGGCAGAAATACGAACAGTCACATACCCTTTGATCCTTTGATGACATGGGGATACATATAGTGAAAATCCAGCGTCACTGCAATCTATGAACAATGTCATGTGCCTTCTGACAGATTCACCTTTCAAAAAGTTGAAAAAAAAGGTTGTCAAAAAACTACATTTGTTTAACACCAAGCCATAAACTATGATACAACCCCACCCCCCCCCAAAAAAAAACAAATAAAAAAAAAGTTTAAATATCTGATATATGCTACCTCCCCGTTTCACTGTAATGTTTAACAAAGGAAATGACTCCCTTACTTTTCCACATGACATAAAGCTTGGACAAGTTGCACCAGTCTACAAAAAGAAAGATCGTCTGGTTAAAAGGAATTACATACATATATTTTTTGTCATGCTTTTCAAAGATTTGTTAAAGCATAAGCAGTGATCTACTTGATTTCTTTGATTCAGTCTCCTCACCCTTTCTCTCAACTTTTTGTAAAGGTTTCAGTTGTAACAGCCTACTAATTAAAATTACTGAAGGCTGGATGAAGGAACTTGTCAGCGACAAGTATGAGGGGGCATTCCTTGTGGATTTGTCTGGGGCCTTTCATTGCCTCCCGCATGCTCTTGCCCTCTTCAAACTTAAAACCTATGGTTTACAAGAAGAAGCATTTAAATTCATGAGTAGTTACTTGAGTAACAGGGGACAGAGAGGTAAAATTGGTGATAAGCACAGCAACTGGCGTACTGTCTTCATAGGCTTACCCCACGGCTCAGTTCTTGGGCCGCTCCTTTTTAAAATTTCTTATCAACTGTATGTGCAGGTTAAACGGTTGCTGCCTGTACAATATACAGATGACAACACTATATCCTATAGTCATCACGACCCTAAAAGTCTTCAACATAAACCTGAACTTAAAGCTTCCGAATCTAGGGACTAGTTCCAGAGAATGTAATGATGTCAAATCCTAGAAATTCCAAGCGCTGGTTCTATGCCCTAATAAAAAGGACTCGTGTTATATATTTTTGTGAATTAAGAATGATGTCATTAGTACTGAGGATCAGGTGAGTCTTCTCAATATGAATGTAGATAACATTCTGAAATTTTTCGTTTACATTGCTGAGCTGTGCAAGAAAGCTGCTAGGAAGCTTAAAGTCTTGAAGAGACTTAGCAATGATTAAGATTAAAAATGTAAGTTACCGATCTTCAGGTGTTTTATTTTATCTAGTTTCAATCACTGGCCTCATGTGTGGCACTCTTTTGGGGGCACTCTGACCACAGAAATTGAAAAAAAGTCACAAACGTGGTCTGCACCTTGTTTGAAATGATTGCAAAATTGTTTATCATTCACTTTTGAAAAAGGCAAATTTGTCCACCTTGTCAATTTAAGGACTTTGATTGCTTTCCTTTGAAGTCTGCAAAGGTGTGTGGGACCACAGACCCAATTATTTACAAAAAATTTGTAAACAATTTATAAGTCAAATACAGTTTCCCGCTCATCTAAGTATTTGAACCATCCTACATATAACAAGGTGACTCATGGTACAAATTCGTTGCGCTAGCAAGGTGAAAAAAAATGGAACCAGGTCCCTAATAGCATAAAAGATGCTGTAACTTTGACGGAATTAAAAAAAAAAAAAAAAAAAAAAAACAAAAAAAAAAAAAACAAAAAAAAAAAAAAAAAAAAACTGATTGGCAACTCGCCTTTTTGATGAGTCACACAATTGTGCAGCATGTATCAGAACTTTCCTGTCCAAATACCCAGATGAGCGAGATGCACGACTCTGAGGTATTTGAACATTTGTAACTTTGTAGTGCTGCCTTTTTCAGTTGTGTATTAATGCTGCCATTTTCAGTTATAAGCATTTGTCTAGAATTACTTTATGTATGTATTTCGTCGGTTTTAATAGCACTTTGGCTGATGTCTCTCTTTGTTCACTTGCCGACTTTAAAGAAATCTTGTATCATGCACCTTGTATCTACACCCATGAGTGCAACCGGACAGCCTCTTCTCAGTCAACCGTACAGTCAGAGATCCGATCTCGTGGAGGTAAATCAGCATTGAGAAATAAAAATAGCATGCTTTGTGTATCATCCTTTGTTTATTTGGAATTTGGCTGATTGGGGATTACGTTTAATGTACGGGCCTATGTTCACCTATAAAAATGAATACTTTGTCTTAAAATTTTGCTTGTGGTTTCACAGGGAACACAAAAAAATCAGTAGGTCTAAGCCTGCAGTGGGTCTGATCACGTAATAATGCCCAGTGTTTGCCAGAAAGTTTGATCTGATATTATGTTAAAAGCAGCCAATTAATTTTCAAAATACGTGCGAGTAAACATATACTTGTGCCAATGCCATGGTGTTGTTTTCAACTGGTACATTGCAGAGGTTTCAATAAATATAACACACACCTAGGCAGAGTGATAATGATAGGCCCTAGCTTTGATCTCCAAATAAAAATTTCACACACTTCAGTAGGAAACCATAATTTATTCAAAGCTGGACTGTACTGACGCATGAACTGCAAGAGAAACAAATGGTGCCTTTTTTTTTTTTTTTTTTTTTTGTTTGTTTTTTTGTTTTGTTTTGTTTTTTGTTTTGAAACAACTAATGTTGTGAAAAATACAGGTAAATAAAGTGAAAACTAAAACTAAAAAAAAAGTCTCTGTCATTTTAAGCAAAATTTACAACTTACTTTAGGCAAAATTAAGACTCTTGTATAACTATACGCAGCCTGTGAGTGCACAAGGTCTTGTGAGAACCCAAGTATTAACCTGTAGTTGGATTAATCCATTTTGGGTATGTCAACCAGGTCATCAGTTAACATTTTGATGCCTTAACAGATCACAGGAATACTCAAAATTTTATTTCAAGGATTCCTGTAATATATATGCATTTTTTCTACTGAGAAAAGAACCCTTTGGTAGCTTTTTGATACTGACAGACATGAGCAGCATGCTCATCTTAGCAAGAATCCGTGATACTTTTAATGACGCACAGACATTAACATGTATTATGATTGATGTCTTCCATTGCCAAATTGCCAAGTACTCTTTGATATTGTAATTGATGCACAGAGATAAACATGTATAATCAGTGATACGTGTTATGTTAAATTGCCACTTACTTTTTATCAAAATCGACTACTAGATCCTTAAGGCAAACTGATTCTTCATACATTCAACTCCATTAAACGTTTGATGTATATTTCTTAGCTTACCTTAATCGGAACAATTCATGTATAAAATACCTTTGATTGGATTTATTTCATTTTTTAATTGAATGAGTTCTAGCAAGCTTGGACAGGCAGGGCTGCACAAACAGAAGATACATCACACTACCATATTAGTACAGCCTCCCTTATACAAACATAAGACACCCTAATGTACATGTATTTGCCCGCCTATCAGACACGTTTCTGGGCCCTCTGCACTGCACCTGTGTGATTAAATCTGCCTTTGTAGCTTCACAGGAAACAAACCATCTCCCCATATTGTGCACGAGAAGCCCAAAGAAGTAACCACTCAGCCAGAATTTGATAAATGCACACCCTGTGTTTATTATCATGATGGCAGTATGGTAAATAGTAAAATTTGGAGATAAAATGTTATGTTTGATTTTACTAAATCATTATAGCAAAATAAATACTGAAAATATTTTGAGATATTTAATATTATTCACATGGAGCATATTTAACAGATTGTTTAATTCTTTTTGTGGTAGGCTACCCTTGAACCTGGAGAAATACCTAACTTTGCTTACCGGAACTCCCTAAATTGCCTTTACATGCATGTGGATTAAACATTGAAACATTTTAGGAAAGTTTTTATTTCAGTTTGATTAAGAAACAATGAAATGTAGGTGTATTTCTGGATTGACATTTTTTTCCAGGAGAAATGTATCTATACATGACTAAAATGATGACAATGAGCACCTAATGGAAATTTGATTCAATTTCTTTATTATTCTATTTATATTTATGGTAGAATTTGTCACATATGTTGAGTATTTCGTTAATTTTTATGAAGTCGTTGTAATTGACATTCAATTGATGTTGATGTCATTGATCTTGACACTGCATGTTTGAACATATTTTTGCAAGGTAACACAGCTAAAGCATGTGCATAATTTTAATTGAACCATTTATTTGTCATGTGCATAATTAGGCACTTAAGAGTTTATCAATTTACTATTTTTTGTTTGTTTTAATTTGGGGGGTTGCTCCTTTTTTTTTTTTTTTTACTTTTTTTTGGGGGGGGGAGGGGGCAAGTTTATTCCATCTATTTGTTCCAAAATTACTATAATATCCATAGGTAATGACATTGTATATATGTCTGATTTGAATTTGCAATTTCCCTTTGCAATTCCAAAGGTAGATTTTGTTCCAGATGTTCAAAAGATCAGTACTCATTATACCTACACATGGTACGCTTTTACAATATCCTGTGAAAAAAAAATATAATCTTAATTTCAAAATAATACCCTAGTACAGTTACCTAAAGAACCTATATCTTGTGCATAAAGCACAATTTCATTTGTCATAATATCAGTGTGAAAATTGTACTTTTGTTGAACTCTCTTCAGGCAACAAGAAAACACTATCACTCAATTAGTTATTATATCTTATTCAGTAAATACATATCTTGTGGTTTTATATTCCTGCCTAAGCTCTCTGTCCACGTACCCACCGAGAAAATATTTAAAAGATGTCAGATGAGGGAAAGAAATATCTGGGTGCCTTTGTCATATTTTTATGTGAGGAATTTACTGAATTTCCAGTTAATATTCTCAATAGGATATTGTCAATGGAGGAACATAGTCACAAAATAAATAGCACACTGCCGGGTCATGTAAAATGACAACCATGTATTGCCATTTTTACCAATAGGCATTGGCCAACCGATATGTACGCTGTTGGCCAACACACTCCTTAGCCTTAGTTTTGTGTTGTTTTTTTTCTATTAAGTTTTGCTATAATATAAAAAGCTCAAAGCACAGGCCGAGTTAGGGCATAAACTTATAATTATGTTTTTATAACTAAATGTGTTCAACATTAGGGCCTAGCCCAGTAGGCCTATATTTTAGGATGAGTCAAAATACCCTAACTAACACAAGAAACCGTTGGATCTTTTTGATGAAGATCATCATAATCACTGTCATTGTCAATATCATCATCATCTTCATCATAGGCCCAGGCCTGGTACGCCTGGCTGACATTACAATAAGTCGATATGAAGAAATGAAATGACTCTGATGAGACACATACCAGCTTAAATCCTACTGCCCATCAGTAATGGCAGTGCAGTTTCTTCTTTTTTTTTTTCTTGGGAGGATGCTGGTCGTGATGGTCTCTGTCAATGAAGACGTCATCAATGTGATGTTGTATCTCATTACAACAACAGTTTTTCCCACGGCGGTTATCACCGTGAGGTGCTATCTTACTGCAAGTTGTATTACAATGCTGTGACTCATGTGTTCACTTCTTACACAGTACTTATCAATGTGCGGCTGCTTAATATGACTGCCATATGTTAAGTATCCGTGGTTACACACACACACACGCACGCACACACACACACACACCGTTTTTTATATATATACAAGCGTCTCACCATCGGGGCCTAACAACCAGTTAGGCCCAGATGGTGAGAACAATTTCGTCCTCTGCTCTTTTTATATTTGATGAGTTCCGTGTTCCTCTGTCACAATGTGCTGTGTTTGTTTACTATTCAGGTCTATAGCTATGGCGGTGGGCGATTTTTACTTTGCAAAGGGATACCTCCACACTGAATAGTATCAGCCTATGACAGTGGAGCTTACCGATTTTGCCCTGCAAAAGTATGCCTAGATAGTTTTATTTCTATATGACCTATATTGAATGGTAATGCTATGTCGCGGTAAACACAGTGTCATCAATGTTCAAATGTTCTATATTTTATTTTCGGATGTACGAACAACGCGATGCATGCTATAGGCTCTTCAGCTCACTTTTCTTCTAGTGTATTATGCTCGATCAGCATAATATCCCACAAATTTGTTGTAAAATTTGTGTTTCTCTTGTAACATTGTGATTTCGTAGCTTTCAAGCTAGCAAATATATGACTCCTCAGCTGTTTTCTTGTTTTCCATCCTTAGAGTTACCAATACATGCAATATTTCGGGTAGCAACCATGTCTGCCTAACCTGTAAGCCATTTCTACAAAACAGGTCAGGGTATCTTTTATTCTTGGTGCACATCACAGTAACGTACCAGCGAAATCACATATTTTACCAATGGTCCTAATGCACACTCCTGTATGCATCTAGACAAAACCGTATAAATTATGGGGTATGTTTCTGAAGAAATACGGTATAAGAACATAGTGAAACATTATTAAAACATTATGTATTTTGTGTTTATTTTGTTTAGGTTGTAAGTTTATAAGCAGATGCATATTTGCTTGTATACAAACAGACAGAGAAACACACAGACACACATACATACACACACACACACACACACACACACACACACACCTATAAATACTGTTATTTTATACCAAAGCATCTGGATGCCTCAGGGTACATATGTAAAGGGGGGTATATTCAATATTTAAAGGATGGACATACTCGTCTTTCATCTGGACCCTTGACCAAATGCATTACTCAATTACCACCACAGACAAATATCTCATGGATAATTTTCCTTCTGGAATTTCATAAGCAATAATATGTACAACATTTTTCAATGTGATTGGAACATCTAATGATTTTGGGAAAGGTTGTATAGTCACATAATGACAGTTTGCAGTAACTGATTTTGATTCCTTCCATGGGCTCAGCTAATGTCCAGTAAGATAAATATATCTGGCTTTTAATTGCACTGACAATTATACGGTTATAGAACCTCCTAATATTTAGGCTATTTTACATTCTTTCAACAGTTTAGTGACAATAATTTTACCCTGTGTAGTTCATTACTGTAAGTCCTGAATTCAAAAGGTTAAAAAAAAAAACAAAAAAAAACATAATCAATCAAGTGTAGGCTGAAAGACACCAACATGTCCGTCTAGGCCCTCACTGAAAGGGACAAAATTGATGATTTGTTGATTACAGTTTTATAGAATTTCTATACCATTTGCCATATATTATATGGCCATACCGCGTGAATGATCATAAGAATAGTATACTTAGTCATGTTACAGCATAATTCCCGAAATATATCTCGATCAACTCTCAGATGCAATAATACGGATTACATTTTTACAACCAACAATCATTATGCGCCTGTCCAAGAGTAGGATACTGTAACAGGATCATAAAATCATGTGATCACTTTGTCCGTGTGTGTGTGTGTGTGTGTGTGCACGAGTGTGCCCCACGTACAGGTTTCATCCGATAATTTGGACCATTTGTTTTGCTTATGGCTTTCATATTGCACACGCTTATAGTCCTGATTAAAGTCTCGGATGTGTTCGACGATGGGAGACCTTGACCTCATGACAAAGATAACAGAACCGTTTGAGTGAATTTGGTTTCCTTGCAATGCCTTGAAAAGGTTGGTTTTTTTTCCCCGAGGGTTTTCATATTGTATACGCTTAGAATCCTGAATGAGGTCTCAGATTTGTGTGAAAATGAGTGACCTTGACTTGATTTTCAAGGTCACAGAGCCATTCTAGTTAACTTAGTTATCACGCAAACACCTGTAAAATTATTTGCTTACGACTTTTATATTGCAAATGCTGATAATCTTGAATAAGGTCACGTAGGAGTTCGAAGATGAGTGAACTTGACCTAATTTCCAAGGTAACAGAGGCATTTTAGTATTTTTTTTTCTCGCAATAGCCTACGCCTGTCAAATTGCAGGTAATTAGAGTCCCATATAAGGTATTAAATGAGTTCGAAGGTGTGTGATATTGACCCCATTCCCAATGTTGCAGAGCCAACTTGGTGTTTTGGGTTTCCCACGATTACTCGAAAAGTTTTTTTTTTTTTTTTTTTTTTTGAGATACGGATATTTTATGGCATATGCTTATAGTCCAGCAGAAAGTTCGGAGATAGGTGACCTTTACCGAATTCCCAAAGTCAGTGAAGCATTTTTGTGATTTTGATTTTCACACACTTACTACCAAAAAAAAAAAAAAGTTGTGTGCACAGGAATTTCACATTACACATGCTTATTATCCTGCCTAAGGTCTCAGATGTGTTCATGGCATTCATATGTAAAATGAGTTTTAAGTCATAGAGCAAACCCAGCATGCCCAATGTTTAAAAGCCCAGTGGGTTGTCGTAGGGATTTGGTCGAGTGGATATGTGCGTTTCCCATTTCAGCTAGGCGACTGGTGCCAAAGGTTGCAGGTTCGAGTCCTGCTCGTCCGAACATGAAATGGTAACCACACTCCTTCACCCCACCTCCACCTGCTCGAAAAAAACAATATTTTCGGCATTTCCTTAATGCTGGTGGATTTAAGTCCCCGATTCTGGAAATAAATGCCGACTCAGTAAATATACTGCTTTACCGTGTTGATATGGCACTCGCACATAACTACCTCCATTGAACCATTCTTTTTGAATGGGGATTTGGTCGAGTGGATATGTGCGTTTCCCATTTCAGCTAGGCGACTGGTGCCAAAGGTTGCAGGTTCGAGTCCCGCTCGTTCCGAACATGAAATATATATTTTCGGCATTTCCTTAATGCTGGTGGATTTAAGTCCCCGATTCTGCAAATAAATGCCGACTCAGTAAATATACTGCTTTACCGTGTTGATATGGCACTCGCACATAACTACTTCCATTGAACCATTCTTTTTAAATGGGGATTTGGTCGAGTGGATATGTGCGTTTCCCATTTCAGCTAGGCGACTGGTGCCAAAGGTTGCATTTTCGAGTCCCACTCGTTCCGAACATGAAATGGTAACCACACTCCTTCACCCCACCTCCACCTGCTCGAAAAAAACATGCACTGTCAGAAGGCCTAGTGACAGACAGCATCAATTAAACTACTATATGTTTGATCTGAGTAATTTTCCGTTTCTTTATGTCAAATTTATGTAATATCAGCCATGTTTACCAGGCCTAGGCCTGAAATGACATGGTGATAATGATAATGATGATGATCATCATCAGCACCGGCATCAGCGTCATCATCACCACCATCGTTGTCGCAGTCATCATAATCATGAGACCTATATTGGTTTCATGCTAACCATTTTGTAAATTTGACAAATTTTGAATGATGCTTAAAAGTTGACCTATGTGGGCTTAGGTGTTATTAGTTCAATTGACCAAGAATATGAGACTATGTTAAACACATTTAAGGGTGAAGACACACAAATAGAAGCCAGTGCTCCAGGTTGGCCTTTACGTTGAGCTTATCATGCAATACCAAAACTTAAAAAAAAATATGGGTGCATTCAGTGCAAAGCTTTGACTGAAGGAGCCGCCATTTGCTCGAATGAAGTCATGGTGACACTAAAATCTAATCAATTCATTCTGCCAGATAAAATAAGCATATTGCCAAATTTGAGCACAATACATGGATGCATTTTGTAGATAAAGCAGTGACGAGAATGTTCACATCAACATAAAAACATACCCAATTATTGCAAAAGAGTCTGTTCAAACAAGGTCAGGATTGTAAGTAATTGTTGACAAATGCCTATGACCAAAATAGTGATGTATTGTAGCTGTTTCTCCTGACCATGCAGCAGATTCATTAATGATAGGCACATACAACTTGACCTACTATTGCTTTTTTTTCCAATGAAAGCCCCTGGGTGTATATTTAAAATAGTTTGTAGTCGGAGAAGTGATGTGTTGCAGTTGATACGTCCTGACAAAATGGAAATTATGCTTGTGTGCTGCATCTGATGATCCAGTTTTGGTAATTTAGGCCTACTAAGTTGTCAAAACTGGGCCATAAATTCAAACAGATAGCTTGACTAGCAGCTTCATACATGCCGAATACAGAACAGGTCAAGCTACCCACGATGTTACTACCTTTGATACTGCTTGACAATATCTTGTTCAGATATGTTTAGTTTGAATGAAAATGTAGTTAAAAAGAATAGAATAGTTTTACAGACTTATTGGTGATTGCAATATTTGTGCCTCGCATTTTCTGTTTATATTCCTGTAGTAACACTATCTTGTAATATTATTGAATATAATGAATGTAAACACTCTGTTCATCACATGAGAAAATAACAGCAGGGTGTACATATTTCTTTCCAACCTCTGACATTACAAAGCTTCCATATCCAGACAATCACAAGTTTGTGTTTTTATCTGGGTTATTTTCAAACCGTTCTCATTTTTTTCAGGATCCAAATTCTAACAAAATACTTCCTCTGTGGGCACCTGGATTAGGCAACTTAGGCAGGAATATAATGCCCACTTAAATGATTGTGTGTTCTAGTTGCCTACTGAGTGAAAGGAAAATACAATTTTTCGTAGTGATAATACGAGAAAAGAAAGCGTCCTTCATGTATAGAATTCAGTTGCCAAGGCCTATGATATGGGGTATTTTTTTGGTTTGAAATTAAGTTGAGATATTTGTTTCACCGGATAATGAATAGCCCTAATATGTGCAGATATAATGAGCATTGCTTCTTTAAATATCGGCAACAAAATCCAAAATTGCTATTGTAATTTCAAATCCGATTCATGTAAAGCATCATATACCTATGTACATAATGGAATTTGGGAACAAGTAGATGGAACATAAATAGGCCCAGCAAATAACAGATATATAACTGTCAAATGTTCAATTATAAACATGATAACTTTATAAATGAATGGACTAAAATTATGAAAGTGAATCAGCTATTGTTACCTTACCAGTATATCAATGAAAGTTCATAATGAATAACCCCGAAAGTTAAAAGTTATGATTGACATATATATTAAGAGCACTCAAATTCGCGTCATGTTGAGCGAGATGAGGAAATAGTGGTGCAGGATAAATGGTTTTCGTTCAGAGCATAGCATGCAAATGATTGAACACTTGTCCCTGAACATGTAAAATACTCATGAATTTTGTGGAAATATATTTTTCGAAACACAAAACATCGCCTGAGCCTAGTAACCTGTCAATATCAATATATATATATATATATGCTACACAGCTGTTTTCTGATTTTACTATAAAACGTAACAAAAATGCACCTGTCAAACCATTCAAAATGTTAACAATTTGGAATTAAAGTTTCTTTAACAGAAATTAATTCATTGATAAAACATGTAACTTTATTTACGTTTGACAGGCGCAAAGTTTAAGAAAAGTTTTCAGACGATTTTGCATTTCTAAAACTGAACTAACATCAAAGTCATACTTAACCGACACACAATCCTAAATCAAAAAAGAAAGAAACAAAGAAAAAGAGCAAGAAAGAAGAAAGAAAAAGGAGGAATAAAGAAAGAGAGAAATGAAAGGAAAAAAGAAACTGAGAAAGAAAGAAAGAAAGAAAGAAAGAAAGAAAGAAAAAAAGAAAAAAGAAAGAAAGAAAGAAAGAAAGAAAGAATTTTTCCTTATGTTTCTCCCTCGCTTGTCTTTGGAAAATGCTAACCATCATTTGCGCTTTCTTTCGGGCCAATGCATATATCATGTTAAAGGCACTGCAGGGCAAACAGCTTTTCTAGGACCCTAACCTGGCACTGTAGATTAAAACAAGAACGACAAAGTTGTGTACCATCCTGACATCAAAGACCAGGACAATATAGCAAATACTCAAGTTCGACATCCACATTTGACACAGGACTGCCCCCCCCCCCCCAAAAAAAAAAAACATACACACACAAAACAACATCACTTTTTATGAAATATGAAAGACACATTAACAACGGTTTTAGGATGCAGCTTAAACACACACACACACACACACACACACACACACACACACACACACACACATTGCAAGATTTTTTTTTATTTAATTGCCAGCTGGTTTGTGCGTGACTTTGTTCAGTATTTGTTTCGTTTCAGACATAAAAGGTCAGTACATTCAAGCAAACAATAATTTTGTTCTGTTTTCTTTCATCTGAAGATGCAGAGCCTTACCAAACAAGGACAACACAGGCAAAAAGAACTCAAGGCACAAGGGGAAACCTTCAAAATTTGAAGTAAAAAAGAAAAGAGAAAAACTTGAAATTGATAAGAGATTTAACTGTATGTCATTGCGTGAATATTCCCTATAATGTGTGCTGTAATGTACAGGAGAATATAGCAAATACTCAGAAAATATGTGTGTGGGATGTATGGTATGATAATATTTCAAGATGTGTCATCCCAAAATAGGTGGTGGGCCCACAAATGCTTAAATTGATATCCTACTGTTTACATGTCAGATATCTTTTCTTCATTTGGACAACAGGTAATTCTTTGCTACACCATATGCATTGTACCACAGTCACTGATATCCGTAACTGATTCATAGGTCTTAGTGTTTTTATTGTATCAGACAAGGATGAGATTTTTGCCGCTGCACATCATCTTTAACTGAGTATAACATTATCTTCATTAATATGCAAATGATATACCTTGCCATCATAAGCGTTGCACATAGTATACTTCTTCATAAAAGCAATGAAATACAATGTTTCATTTTACTCTGTTAATATGATCTTTCAAGGGACTAATCACTGACACAAGTTAGTACGAGCTATGTTCACTGATATCGTTCTCGACATCCAAAGCAAGCTTTATTGAAAACCTGGGTGAAATTTCATGTTGTTCCGTATCTTTTAAAATTTATTCGTACAACTGTACATGCAACATATGTATATATGTATATCAGAAATCTGACAGTCATTTCAATTACGAGCACTGCAGTATTTACAACTCAATATACCCTAAGGTATTCCAGGGATTTCTATGAAACAGACGATGTACAGTACAGCCAGAAATCTTGGTCCAAAACGGGGGGGGGGGGGGGATCCGTGGAGCCCCTTGTAGGTACCCCTTTTCGCAGTGTAACACAACTAATAATTATGATACCATAGCAAATTTAAAGCCAATGGGGGCCAGAAGTAGGTGCAAGAAGGACACTGAGTAACTAACATCAGACCTACTGAGAGTGTTTCCTGCAGGCGCCCCTTGTACAGTATGTACCCAAAGGCCACACTCAAAACCACCAGTGGTGCAAGACTTTCGGGCGGCACTGTACTGTCAAGAGCTTTAATATCGACATCAGTTCAACGTAAATTACTGCAACCCCATGAGTATGACCAAGAAACCCAACCCAGAGATTCAATTAAACCAACAAAACATATATTGAAGAATATAAGAATTGAGCTCAATCCCCATTGTATGCTCATTGCATAATTTAAATCATATGTTGTTACATTTCTGCTGAAAAATAGTCACTCGAGGACTATACCCACATTTCATTGTTTTGCAATGAAAATGATGTCAAACTTTTCCGTAAATGTGTCAATGATTTAACAATAGACATGTACACACAGGGGATGTAGCGCCATCCATCGACCAGTGTGAACACCTGTGCCGATTATAGAAATGCAGTATAACTAACTTTTTTTTCAGACTATACCACCAGAGATCTTTATGATAGCACTCTATTTTGGAATAGCGGCAATAAGTTTTGGTCGGGTGGCAGAAGACGATTTTTGGGGTTGAGACCAAAACTATGTCCAACAACTGTTAGGTCTGTCATACAAAAGAAGAAGACAAAAAGAGTATGGGGAATATCTAAGTGACGGGGATTAAATGCTGGCACGCACAGGCCATGTTTGGGGAGGTTGCGAGCACTGCAGAATGCTTGGTGAAAAGGCGTGCCTGAATAGGCCCACTTCAAGGTACATTGGAGCCTTACGTCTCACCATTTAGAATGTTCATTGGTGGTTTCTAAGTTTAAAATCTTTCTCTTCCTTGTTAAAATAAATGTAATTTGAAAGAAGTTAGAGCGATCATGTGGGTGCGTGACTATTTTTCTAACATGATGCAGTTCAGACTAAATGAAAGCTTTCTACTAATGTGACACTGTTCCCCTCTCCGCCATGAAAACAAAGAAACACCCCCCCCTAAAAAAACACAATTAAAAAGAAAATTATTAATGGTCAAACTATTTATGCATGTTTTCCCTTAGGTGAATAAAGAAGTAAAGAAATAAAATGTACCTGAAGAAATGAAATGTGCTACAGGAAAGCAGTTTGTCAAATTTAATATTATGAATAATAAAAATATAACATTTTGTATTGGATTAAATAGGGGTCATTGACATTCTCTTCTATAGCCATATTTCTTATCGTTGAAAATTCTCTATTCCTAATTTAAATTGCATGTAAACATCCAACTGCATTCTTTGGTGTGCTTGCCTATTGCGACAGAAACGATAATTAAATAGCAAAGCACTAATGCTCCTTTTAATTACCCCCCCCCCCCGAAAAAGCACCTTTTTTTTGCTGATGAAAATGTGAACTACCTGGTTAAATTTTGCAACAGGTAAAAAAACAAAAACTCACAAAAATCCCCTATTTCATTATCCCCTCCGTACAATAAAACGTATGCTTTCTGACTTTTGAAAATATAGACCACTTGTTGAAGCTGTTCAACAGGAATACAAAACTCACGAAAAAGCTAGCACACTTTCATTCCTATTTCAGATGAAAATGTGTCAGCAATGTGTGTATTTCCTGGGCCTAGTACACAAAAAATATGTTTTTTTGTTTTTGTTTTTGTTTTGTTTTGTTTTTTTTGAGTATCGAGTGAAAAATGCAAAGCTGTTTCATAATCACATAGGCATCGTTCTAATGGAAACTAGATCCGCTGTGCGCCCCCGCCCCCTCCCCAGCGTGCTGTCTGTACTCTTGCAAAAATGACTAAAACTTCGAACAGTCCCTATAGACATATCTCAAATGAAGTTTGCATTTTTTTTTCATTTACTTCCTTCAACCAGTATGGATAACACTGAATACATTTAATGCCTGAAATACATTGTGCAAGACATCTGCTTAAGTACAAAAATTCCATAATGTGCACAGTCTTCTACATGCACTTCTTAAGAATTTGACATACTCGATCAGGATTGTAAGTACATCAAACACTTCATTGATATCACTCACTGGTGCATGTAGCTGTGTCTAAAGTGAAGATACAAGTATTTCAACATTCATCCTGTTCAAGATGAAAAAAAAAAAATTGCAGTTAAACTGTACATACAAGAGCATAATGTTAATATAGAAAATCAATTTAAAAAACAACTTATTGCTGTTCAAAATGATGTCTCCTGAGCTGAATGAGTAGACTGTCGGTTTTGCTGGCCTTTGTGACAGCAAAGCCTAAATCCCACTGATACAACTACGCAGGTGAACCTTCAGGCGTTTTGCAGCACTCATTATTGTCTCTTTTACTTTGTCATAACTTAATGTGATCAGCTGTTGATGACAAAACACTCGTAATCTTATTGTATCTTTAGGTACCCGCCCAGTCAATGAACTTGACGAGATCAAATAACGCTCCATATACGTGGTGCTGTGTCATTATCCTGTTACAGTTGCTTCTCAATTGATGCAGTTTACAAACATGTTTTTGAAAGTCATCAATGATCATAAATTAACCTAGAAATTGATCACTTCTAAAAATATTCCATTTTGCACCCAGATATCTTGACTTGCCGCACTGGAGGCAGCAGTCAATGCAGCTGGTGCCCCTGTTTCCAATGATTACAACAAAACTTAAGAAATGGCACAAAGCTGTGTGCAAAGCCATTCAGCCTTCACCATCATTTGGGTTGATGGCACCTTTGTACTGTGATGTACCTATGTCCATATTCATGAAAATATGTATTCTTGCGAGCACCAGCTTGTATAGAATATTTTTTATTGAGCCAAAGGAAACACTAGTCATGAAAGGGGATAATATTTTTGACAAGGTATTGATGATGTTCAACAGGATGAACAGTCCTCACATCCATGTCCACAGGTCTGAGCTACTCGCAGTGAACAAGGGCACGCGAGGATATTGTAAACTGGTGTGTAAATAAAAGAGACCATTTACCTCAAACATAGCAAAAGGCCCATTCTGTCATTCTCATATAGCCACTAAAAATCCACATGGTTTTTCCCGCAGCACAGCTTCTTAACACATTGTATTGTGCCACAAGCTACATACGTATTTGTATTCCGGCGTGGACCCTGTGGCACTTGCATGGCAGAATTGCTGATGATAAATACTTATTCTTCACATTCGTGACTTGAAACTGATGATGTATGCTGTAAAGATACAGAACAACAAAAGGAATTTGTAAGTATTTATTGTTGGATTAAAAGAAACTTTAATGATGTTTAAGCTTGTGGCAATAAAACAAAAATTGTGTGGAAAAACATAAAAAACAATAAAATATATTCAGATGATATTCAATAGTGAATATATGAAACTTGATGAAAACCTAGAATAAACTGAAAATTGCAGCTTTTAATAAAAATAAGAGATGATCATATAATAGTAAGTACCATTATTGACTGCATTAGGCATATAGTCGTCACAAGTGTTTAGAGCCTGTTGTTTTTGTCACAACACAAAGGGCACCAAGAAGGGCTGTAGTCTTGAAAAGTGTTCAAGTTCATTTTTAGTTGATCTTTTCTTGACTACTGACCTTTTTGTATGTACAAACACAACTTTCCAATTTGATGATCATGGATTCAATAGCATAATCAGTTGATGTGACTACCAGTATGGTAAAAAGGATAATTTCCTTTGTAAACTTGCAAAAACAAATCAACTGCATAAATTACAAGCTAAAAACTGTATGCACTTCTGTTGTAACTTCTGCATGCTTCCAAAATGTAACAAGTTTTCTGTTGATCATTTTTTGCAAATCCAGGCCTTGAATTTATCCAGAAAACTTCGTTAGATCCCCTTGTACAGAGCCCATCTGGCAAGATTAGTGGATTAATTTGCAAAATTGGTCGTTGTTAATGTCAGAATGTGGGAGGTCGGTTGACTTTGGCAGGCCATAGATGCACACTGCATCATCTTGCACTTACTTAGTTGGGATGAACTGGTTAGTCGCCTGTCTGCTGTGCTTCCAACATAAGCCAAACCAACTTTCACCTTCTTTACTATCAGAACATCTATCCTGCATTTTCTCGTTGGTGTTATCAGAGCTGAATCAAATTATTCTCGCAATGAAGCAAACATTTAAGATCCTGACAAGTAACAGCGACACGCAGAAAGCAACACCTGTTAGTAAAAGCACAAAACAGCATAAATGTTAGTGGAAAAGATTGCCATTGACATGTTTCGACGAAAGCCATGAATTTACAAAAAAAAAAAAAAGAAAAAAAAAAGAAAAAAAAAAAAAAAAAGAAAAAAAAAGAAAAAAAAAACAAGTTTCAAGATCTAACACTGTATTTTTGTTTTTAGGAAATTGACATGGTATCTGCAAGAACATAAACTAAATCATGATGATGTTCATATGCTATGCTGGAATAAAATACACGTAATTAATTGTATTGAGCAAAACCAAGGACAATTTCAACACAGATCTCTAACCCAAAATGTCTTTTTTGCACCTCACTAATGAAACACACAGAAACGATATAAACGCAATATAGTCACCCTTTTTTATAACATCACTTCTAGCCTGCATTTTGAACTTTTTTTTTTTTTTTTTTATTTTATTTATTTTTTTTTTTTTTGGTTTTAAGGCAAAATTTCTGCTAAATGATAATATTTTAAATCCACTGAATATGTATATCTATTCCATGCTTTGTCTAAACGTTCTTTAATAAAACTGTTTATGGATGGTGCTTTTACAACCTCATGTGGCAAGTTGTTCCAAGTATCCACAACCCTGAAACTAAATTGTTTAGTAAACTGTCAACATTATTTTACATGCAAGATAGGCCTAACCTCTTGTCGAACCATTCTGTTGGGACTGTTTGGTTTTCCTGTGAATATTTATTACTTTGTTGTTTCTGATTACCCTTTTCGTTATTTCGCCTTTTTGGTTTGACTCCTCGATCTTTTCATTCTCATTTAATTCGAAGTTTTTTTGCTTCCCTCTTTACCTGTGTCATGTCTTTCTTTATTACTATTTTCTTGTAAGTATCATCATTATGGGAGTTTAATTTGCAAGCGGCGCACAGCATGTCAGTTTTTTTTTTTTTTTATCCAGATTTTTCACTGTTGCCCTGAGCGGATGGGGGGATTCGGATTTTTTGCCCAGACGTATAACTTGAGTAAGTGCAACTGCAATTTGAAGAAAGTCTTTGCACATTTTAGCAATGGAATCTGTATCAAACTTTTTCCTTGCTTCGGGTTGGTCTACCTCGCACTCTGGGACATTGAACAGAACCACATCATTTTGTCTGTTTTTGCGATCTTCCAGTTTGTTCACAACATCATTAACTGGTGTTGAACATGTAGGCCTAACATCATTAGCGGCTCCCAAACAGGCATTGATCTTCCATTTCAGTTTAAGGTTTACTTCAGTTTTTTTTTTAGTTTTATACAAGTTCAAATCATCCTTTACAATCTTAATCTCAGTCTTGATCTTGTCGTGCAATTCAGTTTTGAAATTCGCAAAGTACTGTTTACACCTTTCCTCGATCAAGTTTTCCGTCTTGACAGCGGACAGTGCGGCACCGTTACACTCAGCACAATACCAATGAAACATAGTTTCTCTATCTTTCGAGTTCATAAAGCTGTAATCTGCTTCAGTCAGTGGCGAGCAAGACAGACATACCCACAACTCACATCTCTCACACTCAATGATTTTATCATCGTCAGCATCTGATACCTTTTCACAGTACTTGCATATTAGAGAACCCACAGTATCATCTCGATTTTCAGCGTGTTTCTCCTGGTAGGTGGCTGCGGTTGGTTTGTTTACATTTTGCTCCATGTCACTTTCACAGTCGTCGTTATCACCACCCTTTGCTTGAGATTCACTTTGCGCTTTGCGAATGTTTGATTTTGGTGGCATATTGTTAATCTTAACCAGTTATATTGTGATGGCTTGAAGTCTTGTGGTCAAAATTATAATGGAAAATATGAGAACAAATATGTACTTTCACTTCGTGAGCTGATGCGAAAGTAAACCGGAAATGGCCGATATATTGCCATCCATTGTAAACAAACTCATGCGATAGCAAACCGACATTATCAGTGTGAATGTCGCTTAAAAAGTCTTAGTTCGTCAGAAGAATTAGCAGCCTAGTGTTCCCTTGGTGTTTCCCTCCTATGTTGAGAGTAGTTTATAACATGATGGGTTGTAGAAGTAAAAAACTAGCATACATTTTCAAAAGAGCTTGAAATCCATTTTCCTACCCACTTTCGTCTCGTTCTCGTTCTATTCAATGGTGATGGCCATTTGAAGTGTCGAGATCATTCAGAACTTGAATAGTCATCTGGGCAGTCGGTAATTTGGCATTATAATGTATCCATCCTTGATTCCCCATTTAATTATGATGAAACTGTGTGTGTGTGTGTGTGTGTGTGTGTGTGTGCGTGTGTGTGTGTGTGTATTTTCCTTCTCTTCCTTGCCTAGGAACTGTGATTGTAAAAAGATACAGCGACTCAGAAATGATTCAATTTAGGCATCTACTACTCTAGAGCAGTGCCCATTGTCGGTTGTGCCCGATTGTCGGAAATTGTTGATAGTTTTGCCATTCATTGACAAGATGTGCAAAAAAAGTATTAATTTAACGAGCACCAAGAGACTAATGTGGGGTCGAAGACAAGTTGACCATTTTTGAAATTTGCATATTTTCAGACACAATGTCAGCTTTTAGATCCATTCTAGTCGGCAAGTTTTATTTAACACACGTGCGACACAGTTTGCAAAATAAAGTTGTAAATCTAGCATGTGTATTGCAAGATAGAGGTTCTCCCCTCAAGGACTGGAGTTTAATTTCCAGCTAGAAATTGAACAAAAATAACGTGGAGCCAAAAACTTCCCATGTCCGACATTTGGGCACACCTTGCTAAACAAACTAACTTTCTGCTCGTACAGCGGCACTGCCAAACACCATCAGTAATTGAAATTAAATTTTCAGCCTGGCATGGAACGCAACCTCGCGCTTAGCTATCCGACAATTGGGCACCCCAGTATATCTATATATACCAATAATTCCACACTTGATACCACCATCAAAATCAAATGCAGGCGAATGAAAAATGCCAGTCTCTTGTTCTCATTTTACTCACGCAGGGAATACATGGTGAGTAGGCTTCCTGGTAGGCACGAAAGAGTTGCATGGGACTCATATCAAAATCGACTAGAAGAAGAGGCCTATAGCATGTCAAATAAAAATATATATATTCATGTACAGTTATGTCGAAGTTAATTTTAATTATTCTGTACAAACATTGTTGAACAAAATATTAGCCGGGATGCCCTGTGGGCATCGATGGACTTGTTCGTTGTCATGAAAAGCAAACAAAAGAGGGGGGGGGGGGGCAACAACCAGGTTATGCTGCTCCTCAAACTTGTAAAGTCCAGTATTTTAGGGCTATAACAATATTGTATGCTTGTTAAGTTGTACATGAACAATGCATTTATGGGCCCCTCCCCCCCCCCCCCACTCAGCCGAGCAGCACCATTAACCCCCAAGTGATATTGAACCCCAACAGTTCCTCCCTGAAGAGTCAAGCTATTTGACGCTGTTAATAAATTTGCTATATATATATATATATATATATATATATATATATATATATATATATATATATATATATATATATATATATATATATATATCATACCTGATGTCACCTGTATTCTTCCACTCCTCTCTTTCCGTTGTATGAGCTTAGTTAAAATTCCCAGTGCTAAAATTGAATTTCAAACCACCCATTCTCTCTGCATACACAAACAGAGAGAATTTGCAACTGAAGCCAAACGAAATAAATCAATATATTTCAGTCATGTTATTTTAAAGAAAGGAAAAAAAAATAGATGGGAAAAGTGATTTCCCCTGTAAAAAATTCAGTAAGTGCTTCTGTCTGTCTGTCTGTCTGTCTGTCTGTCTGTCTCCCTATAGAAACTAAATTATAAGAGAAAGGTCGTAGGGAAAAATGATTATTTTTAAACAAAAGTACCTTGTCAGTGATGTAGGCCTAATGTGATTGAAAAAAGGAAACTAGCCTGGCCCAGGCAGGGTGTTGCTTTTTACTAATTGCAGCCCTGTAATTAGGTCAGGGTTTGCTTAGTGCATGCCACCATCTTCTCGGTGAGAGATAACAAATACTGTGAGTTAACAGAACAGTATACTAGCGGTCTACACACAGGTACCACGCATTTTTTTTTTCTTTTTCTTTTTTTTTTTTTTTGTGGATCACATACATCTAGTTTATTTATACCATACGCAATGCAAATATGTATCACCTTTAAAAAATCATAATAAAATAACGAGTAGTACAATATAAATCGAAACAAAATACAAGAATATCATAACGCAAACAAATCAGAGCAAAGAACCATTAGATTTATTGACACGTGAATACGGCACCATCAACGATATAAACATATTTGCTATGAGGTGCTTACAAACGGCAGATTTCAGCCACTTCTTGGAAAGAAAAAACTGAAAAATCCCTTTTGTCCCTTGTATTTACCAAATGTTGAAGGATATTGACTGACAGGAGGTTATTTAAAAGGCCGAGAGAAAAATTTTTAGGAGTGCATGAGTGAAACTTATATCAAAAAAGCATTTGAAACCGAATAGATGTTTGATTTTCACTATTATAAGGGGGGGGGGGTGTATTTTAATTTTGCGGGGTGGGTGGATGGGTGGGTTTGGCTGGATTGAAGTTAAATCAAAGGCACAAAGTTTCTCGCTATAAATGCATGTTTTAGGATATTCACAATTCTTTTGTTATCTCGGAGCTGGAATTTTTCTGGTCACGGTTATGATTGTAAACCCGTTTTAGGCCCAAAGTTTATAAGTTTTGATTGGATAAAGAGGTTCAATAAATTCGTCAAGAAAGATTAAACAGATTCAGAATGAAAATTTGGGTCCCGAATTACCCCATTGCCGAAACAAATTTCGTCGATAAATCAATGAAGCCGAAAAACGTCATGGCGATATTAGATATGGTCGAATGAGAAATTGGAAGAAAAGTTATTACTGGCGAATGCAAATTTATTAGAATTTTTTTCTGAAGATTTATTAGAAGTTCCACAAAGAAAGTCTGTCATTCACAGTAAGACATTACTTACAGGCACTCAGACCTTTTGGGCGGGGGGGGGGGAGGGTGTTTTGTTTTGATTTCTCTAGGAATAGTAGATAGCAGAATGTGTTTGATCGAGGTTCACCGCCTTTCCTCATGCATGCTGGAAAAGTGGTCAGTGTATTACAGTTATTTCTGAAGAAGGCGGTTTGCCTCAATTGAGGTGATAATTGATTAATAAAACAAAAATTAATGTTTGTTGACATTTGCATGTTTCAATACGGGGTTAGGACCTCCGAGGTGCATTGACTTCAAACATTCCATATTTTGAAATGTTTGGAATTTCCAGACAGGTGATGTTCTAAAAATATGGAATTTTTACAGGAATTTCCAAAAAGTAAGCATTCCTGAAAAAGAACTGTTTCTGTGATTGTGAAGGGAGCAGAATCGTTTTCACCACTGATTGTGGGGAACTTCATTCCTGGGCAGACACATCCCCTTTTATATACCCAAGACCAAAAGCGGGCAATATCATGGAGCTTGGTCACGTTCACTACAGAAAACAATGTCTTCACATTTCAAATATATGGACCAACTGTAATATACTTATAAAACAAGTATCACAATATTGGAGAAATGTAACAAACTTTTTAAATTAATACGCCTTTTCATATTAGTGAAACATTTGCTAATTTATACAATAGTGCAGTTATGGTAACAGTTCATAGTAAAAACACACTTTTATAAAGTATGGTGTGGGCGCCAAAATAATCACATTATTATTAGGCCTTTGCATTTGAGTAAAATGTAAATATTTGTCTGCCCATGCATAGCATGTTTTGTCCATGTTGGATAAATACACACAAAGTTGTTGTGACAAATTAACATTTTTTTTTCAGAGATACTTAATTAAAATTGAAATGACCTTGAGCAGACGATATGTCAACAAGGTGCCTGATATCACGGGTAAGGTGAGATATGTTTAGGAGTAGTCCTTCAATTTTCCCATATAATTCAACACTAATGCAAAGTACTGAGTGGAAGTAGGACAGGAGGTAGGAATCTAAAAGTTGAATGCATTTACAAGAAAGCGGCACTTTGCAATACCGAAAAGCTTGCTTTGTTATATTTCGTGAGATATATGAACTTCATTAGGGCTTTCTGGGGCCAGGCAGACACTGACGAACCGGAGATCCCTATGCTCGTTTCCCCTTACTAATATCCATAGGAGCCGTGCTGCAATTGGCAAACTTTTCCATTCTTTCTGTGATATGCTCTTTGTCTTGGTTGCTCCCTTGTATATATATGAGTTTGTTTGTGTGTGTGTGTGTGTGTGTGTGTGTGTGTGTGTGTGTGCGTGTGTGCATCTGTGTGTGTGTGTGTGTGTGTGTGTGTGTGTGTGTGTGTGTGTGTGCATCTGTGTGGGTGTGCATGCAGCAGCAAAAAAGAGGAGAAGCAGAGAGCATGTGCTATCAGATTAATAGCATCTATTAAATGTAATGTCATGCTGAAGAGACGGCTCGAATGGTTATCCTGTAACATATTAAGAGAATGTAGGATCTTAACTCCTGTATGATCTTAGAATGCAGTAGTGGGTTGGTTATTGATGATAATGGGAAACTCAAAATCAAAAGCATATCCATTTTACGTGATTCTGCATTGTTACATCTACCCATCAGTGCATTAAGTAATAGAAAGCAATAATCAATTATAACCATAAGGTTCACTAAAATTATTTTGGAAAGAACACGTGTACCTTTCCTTGATTTCTCTAAGACTTTCGTTGAATTGCTAAAAGCTTGCCATACACTGACATGTGTCCCAATGATAAATAAACAAATAAGTCCATAGAGCAGAAGGTAACAGAGGCGAAACGGGAGCAGAGAAAGAGGAGACGATGTTACAATTGCAGAAAAGCAAAGTAGAGAGGGATATTCTGTAGGATAGCCTATAGTATAACGTGACAAGTTTTCATAACTTGTAAAAGTACTGCAAACCAAGACTGATAGTATAATACATATGAGGAGAGATCTTCTCTTCAATTGATTTGCACGAAACACAAAAACTGATCCCATTAAACGCATTGACGACATTAAAGAGAATATAACAATGGACAAAGCATGTGATGTCAGGGAGAGAGTCTTCACTAGAGTACAAGGAAGACTGAGCAACCATTTAGTTTGCATGAATACAATGTCTTTCTTGTTAACTAAATCTGCCATAACAATGATGAGCAAAACTGCTGCCATGCACAAATTTGATAATCCAAGTGTCATTTTGAGAAAATCAGTATTGCTTTGTATTTTCTTCCGTAAACTTAAATAAATACTGGATATATTTAGTGTTGAAATGAGTGATATCATGACCCATACACCAGCTTGTAAAGTAAGTGATGGCAATAACCGTGAACATGTATATGTATCTTTGGGGCTTGGTGAACATTGATCAAGGCTAATTAAGCAACATAACCTCGGGTTGTCACTGTAAATTGTTTCAATCGCCTTAAAATTTTTCAGAACAGTTGTATCAGTAATAACAAAATTATTGCGCCTTGCATCTAAGGTCCTTAATGTTCTCAAGCCCCTAAAGGTTTTGCCAGAAAAGGATTGTATTTCGTTTGAAGATATATCTAAATATTGCAAATTTCCCATTGGATTAAACACTTCATCGTACAAACACCCGATGCCTAATGAACTTAAATTTAGGCAAATAAGCGAATGTAGATTTGAGAAAGCTTTTGTATACACAGCAAAAATACTGTTTCCAAATATTTTGACACTGTACAAGGATGTAATTCCAAAAAAGGCATTCGATTCGATGATTGTAAACTTATTGTGGGCCAAGTTCAGTTGTCGTAACGATATCATATTTGAAAATTGATGAGACTGCAATGTTTTAACCTTGTTATATGAGATATCCAGCAAGTATATCATACTGAATTGCCCCAGTTTCTTGTTCCAAACAGCAAGCTTATTTCCTTTTAGTACCAAGGATTTTACATGATTGAGATTTTTTGGGGTAGTTGTCAAATTTCGATAACAACAAGAAACAGCATAACCAAAACAAAGGCAGCTCAATGGGCAGCCAGTATCTGGTATCTGACATAATGCTTCATCGTCTTGATATTGTGGACAATTAATGTGTCCATCGCAGACTTCGGAATGGTGAATACACTCAAAAGTCTCTTTTCTGCAATGGAAATGGAAAGCACATACACCTGGATGTCTTGGTAACTCATCTGTTCCTTTAGGGCAGTCCCAGTGTCCATTGCGTACCAGTCTCAGAGGTATACAGTAGGAACGGGGGCATTTGAACATTCCCAAACAATTAAAATCTGCACAGTTATTTAGGTTCCGTCCATTATGGCATTGTCGACTTGGATTTGCCCAATAGATACATGAGGCAATACGCAAGTAACAAGGTGATCCGTGTCTTTGACTACAAGGTACGTAATTAAAATCAGAACATACCTGTTGACTGAATCCTGCCTGTGTTATAAGTGGTCGTGAATGTGTGGTATTTAAAGCAAATCTGAATAAATGTTCATCTGATTTAAAGGGGTATATAGCATTTACTGTGGAACAGTGTGACTCATCTGAATTGTCTTTACAATCCCCTTGCATGTCACATATTTTCGAAAATGGAATACAACCACCAGTAAAACACTGGAAATAGACGGCAGAACACATACAGTAACTTTCGAGACACAGTGCATAGCAGTAATCCTGTTCCCGTTGGAATTCAAGAGGTGTATAGCAGACATCACAGTTTTCTTCATCACTGTTCCCGAGGCAGTCTAGTATCCCATCACAAACATTGTGTTGTAGAATACACTCATAGCTGTTACAGAGATACTGTCCCTTACCACATCTGCGTTCTAATTTTAAAACATCTTTTTGACAGATAACACCGTTCGGCACAATATCAGTGGGCAATTTACAGTTTGGGGGAGGTCTGAGAAATGTCACATGAGGAAAATACCTCAGATGTCCGAACTTTGAATAAAAATTGGCGTATTCCTTTATTTTTAATCCAGGGTCAATAAATTGAAAGTTCCGAGCATTTGACAAAATACAATCATTAATTGTTTTGTTTGCAGTTGATATCCACAGATAATTTTGGTTGCCAATTAAATCCATCGCTTGGACATACTTAGCAAAATCTGTATATTTTGCCTTGAATATATTTTGGATGTCACAATTTTCACTGCAAAGATTCCTATTTCTCCACATGTACCTCAGTATACTAATGAAACCAAGATCATGCTTATACGCAAAATGTGTGTATTTTGCATTTAATATATTTGGGTAGTTGCAATTTACACTGCAAAAATGCAAGCGACTCCAAGCTTGCATCAGTAATTTTGTATTCAAAATATCTTGTATATTAAACTTTAGTACCCTGCTCTCCAGAGCAAGACAAGTGTCCAGTGCTTGCTCATACATCATTCTGCGGTTTTGTCTTGCATTGAGACGTGTCAAAATGCATGTTGTCTGAAAGAGTGACCACTGTGGTGGACATGCATACAAAGGATACCTTATGCGATGTTTTGCCCGGTCAAAATTTGTGTGCTCACATATAAAGGTAGCCATTGGCATATGTTTCTTACATGGAATTGTAAACCAGGCAGTCTCATGAAATGGTGAGATATAAGTTAAAGCGCTGCACATGAAGTATTTACTCCAGTATGGTTGAACTGTGTTCAGACTCTTCTCGGCACCAACAAGATTAAGCTTTCTGTATGCAGTATTTTTTATGTACAGCATTCCAGTGAATCTGTTACGATGGGGTCTATGCCAGTTTGTAAATGTGATTGGTTCGCCAGTTAGCCACTGTTTCACATGCGACTACAGTAAACAAATACACATAAAGGTTACAATAGACTGGTAATGTTCTGTAATTATGCAAGATAATCTCTCTCTATAACGTTTACAAGTTAAATGGTATTGTATATCCCAAGTTCCCAATCAATCCCTTATTTATCCTTCTAAAATATGTACAAAATCCTACCTTTTGCCATTTGAGACCAATGAAGAACACAGAAGACCACAACAGGGAAAGTGTTTGCTTCATCACACGACCAGATACCATGTTATACTTCAGGAAGTCATGCTCCATTCGACTGTTTATTGCAACCAAGTAGCTGCCACGCCTTTCACATATTCCCCTTGCTTTCAACCAATGTATATGTTTGCTAACAAGAGACTGATTATATATGTAAAACAGGTTTCCGTCATAGCTTAATGATTCATCTTCAGGTACTTTAAATTGTGTAAATGCCTGTTTGTCCAAAGAATTCAAAACACCTATTGGGTATGCTGTTGTTTTTATCTTTACAGAATGGGCATATGATGAAAAACGGGCTTTCAGATACCGAACTTTCACAACATGGACATGAAAAGACCTTTGCTGATAAACTAATGACCTAAGATGACATCGTTCTCTGTCGATGCACACAAAATTCCATGAAACTAAGCAATGTTTCCTTATAAACATACCCAAATTGGAGTAATTTGGGAAATATAAAGTGTTACAACATGATAGGCTCACCGAAATTGATGATGGGTATCTAGAGTAAAAATTATACTCAACAGCTCGTGGCCATCGTGAATTTACTATTTTCCATTGCTGGGTCATTTTGCTTTTGTCAGGAAAGAGATAGGCAACCAAAATAAAATGAGTTTTGTTTTGAAGGTATATGTACTTGCAAACTATCTCAGCTAAATGAGTGTAAAGAGTGGAATCAAACATTTGCCTTTCCGATATGCATGAACCTGCAGGTTCAATAACAAAGGAAAACTGCACAGCAATAAAATGACAGGAATAATGGTATGGCACCACCACCTCTTTGCATGGTTTTACTACAATATTTCCAGTATTGTCCGTATATCTCGCCAAAAAATCCCGGAAACGTGTTGGTTTCACAGGGATATAGTTTGTGTGAAGTGTGACATCAGTGTCAAATGACAAAGGTAGTAAGCGGATTATTGTCGATTTTTTCTCAAGGTCCCCAGTAATGTGGGATAGAACAAGACACAGTGTTTTGACAGGATGGACCACCACAACAGAAACATCTTCCTTTTCAATAACCGTTGTCTTGATGCCTAGGTTCACACTAATGGATATTTCCTGAAATAGCTGTGGCACTCCAAGACAATTGGTTACAGAGACCAACAAGGAAAATGATAGCATACCTGCATAACTATAAGCATAATACAGAAGTAACAGTGTATTCGACGATGACACAAATGGTACCGTAAACGAACTAACACACTTGGCCCGTTGTCCTGTTTTGCAAAGAGGGCCAATGCTGTGATTGCCTAAGGTATTCTTGTGATAGAAAATGATGCCCCCAAAGTAACACACTGCAGAATTTGAATCCATCGTAGGTCCCGTCCATTCTATTGTCACATTTTTAATAAAGATAAATTTTGATTTAGGAGCAACAAACAACAGCCCATGCAAAATGTATTGCTTGTGTCCAGTCTCAAGAGGAATAAGTTCGTTGATGTTTTCTTCCTTTGACTTCAGGTTTTTCTTTGTGAGTTTCATATTTGCTATTTCACTGTGCACATCAATATAGAAATTGCTATTTGTGTTGTGATAGCCATATATTATTGCTATTGTAGCATAATGACCAGTTGTTCTCAGAAGCTTCAACTTGAAGGAAAGTATGCCTAGCAAAAATGTTCCACAAACAAATGTTGTAGAATGTGATGGAGGTCCATCTTTAAAACATAAAGGAGATGACTCTTGAACATTTGAGTATATTTTTAATTCAAGGATATAAGAAAAACCAATCAATGTGTGTATAATATAGAACATACGTACAGACATTGAATTATGTTTTCTTACTTTGTACTTGGAAGTTTGACCCGACTGGTCGAACACTTTTTGCGAGTAATCATATTCAGTTGATGTATATACCTTTATCATGTGATACTGCAAAACTGGGTTAATCTCCCCATAAAAGTATTGTGACCTGCTGTAGACGATTGGTCTAAATGCACTTACTGTTTGATATTGCAAAATAAGTTTGGTGTATCCTTTAATATATTGACCATGCATTTCCAAAACTACTCGTAGCCAATTTGTAACAGATAACTCCTTTATACCAACCACTTTACCACAATATACCCTGGGTTTGTCTCCCTTAAAGTTTATTAAGCAATATAGCAAGAGGATTGCAGTATGTAGACATGGTTGCTCAAAGCCTACATAAGGCAAATCTAGCTGAACAATATGAACTGCAATATACTGAAATGTTGGGACAATAAGTTGCCATTGATTAAAACGTGGTACATTCTGCCATTCCATGCTATTATCAAATGTTAATCTCGCACAGCTGAAAGTGGGAACACGGTGTTGTGTTTCATATCTATTAACCAGTGTTTTAGCAGCTCTATCAGGTTTTTCTGTGCACAGTCGTAGAGAAATTTGGATACACTGGAATAATTCCTCCCTTATTTGGACCAAAGGAATATAGCTGATCTCTGCTTCCAGACAGAGGAAAGTATAGTAGTAAACGTTTCGACAAATGGTGGTGTCCATGTCGGATGCCACTTGACGGGACACACTCTGGTAAAATAGTTGTACATATACATAATTATTCAATGTGCATGCACTTATGCTGATTCTATTCCTCAGAGAAACAAGGTTGAAATTCTGTATTGTATTCTGGCCACTTATATTATAATATGTACCTTGGAAATAGCTTGTATCAGTTGGATAGGAAGGCAAAATATCAAATATAGTCAGTGAACAACTATGTTTTGAAGTGAAGTTTAGTGCAATATTTATATAAAGACCGCTAGCTGTCTGTAGATGTATTCCTGATTTCCAAACTACTGAATATTGGTCACGACCAAATGTGTGGGAAACAAACCCGATGGGACTGATAACATGATACATTGTAGAAAAAATGATACGCTGGAGCGGCCTTTGCAATTTTACAGATAACACAAGTAAAACACATTCACATGAGCCAAGATAATATTGTGAAATAGCATGATGATGCTGCAGTGCTGACTGCAGGGTACAGAACCAGCAGATATGAGTAAAATAAGGTACTAGGAGCGAATCCATAATCACAAAGATCCGAACCAAAACATACGAAAATACTCACGGTGCAGTATCTTCATACAAAGAGGTATCAACCGAATATTTCCATTTGTTTTGCCTGGCTAGGGCGCCCTGGGCAGCGTGTCAAAATTTCACAAACATATGCTGTAAATTCCCCTCGTCAATTTCAGCATAAAGCAGGTTCAGAAAGTGCTCTAAAGTACAGAGTGCAGGGAAGGCCATATGACTTGAAGTGTACAGATACAGTGGAAATGTGCCACTGTGTACGCATACTATTCCTTCCATGTTTATCCTCTATTTACTTTTCACCTATTGTGTGTATGAAATAAAAAATTATACATATATATATATATATAATATATATATAATATATGTATATAATATAAATATATATACATATATACATATATATATACACACACACACACATATATATATATATATATATATATATATATATATATATATATATATATATATATATATATATATATATATATATATATATATACATATTATAATATGAGATGTTGAGACACGCTGCTGGTACCAATCACCGGGCAAAAATAGACAACACACATACTAACTGCACCAAATCCATATTCTTAAAAATAATAGTTCAAAGTAGGCAAGTATGCAAGAATGCCATAATCGACACAGCCTAGTTCATTGCATTTAGTCCAGTACAAAAGAATGGTTCAAGGGAGATAGGGACGCATGAAAGCCATAATCGGCAAGGCCAAGTTCATTGCATTTAGGCCAGAACAAATAAAGTACCTTGTAATAATGACATGGGTATCATTTTATACTGGAAAAAAATGACTCAAATCTTTAGGCAAGCAAGAGATTGGCTGCTTTGTTATCGGACATTCAAGCAAATATTGACACAATGCACAAAATAAACATATGTTTTGGGCACACCAGTTCTCTGGATTCAAACCTGAATACTTTCAGTATTAATAAACCTACTTATTGTATTGACGTTAATGTAAAATTGATGGTTGCAAAACATTACATGTAATTTAAAACCACCCTTAAGATCTTTCTTTGGATTATGCAATGGATAATATGCAGAGAAAGAGAGAGAGAGAGAGAGAGAGAGAGAGAGAGAGAGAGAGAGAGAGAGAGAGAGAAGAGAGAGAGAGAGAGAGAGAGAGAGAGAGAGAGAGAGAGAGAGAGAGAGAGAGAGAGAGAGAAGTTTTAGTCCCCACACCACCCAGCCCCTCTTTCTCAAACACACAGACTCCTTTTATGAACACATTTAACACAATTCTACCTGTTTTTATCCAAATCAAGTGTGCTTTTGTGAGACTGTCCCCCAATCAATGCATTACTTAAGCAATGTTCAAAATGGCGCTCGAGCGTGCCCGGTCGTATTTGGATTTGTAACTAACGATGACAACTACTTCAGACACAACCGAGCAGGCAGATTAAAGTTAAGATAGCTAGTCATGTTTTGAAAGTACTGGTAACTCGGAGAACTGATACCTGAAACCGTGCTGAAAACACGTTGCCACGATTTACTATGATTTTCCTTTCCCACAATGCATTGTGCCATGTTTAAATGGGCGCTCAATGTTGCATTAGGATTTATAACTAACAATGATAACTGCTTCAGACACAACTGAGCAGGCAGTATAAATAGGATTGTAAGTCATCTTTTAAAAATACATTGACGACTGTTTGCTCTGGTATCTTGGAAAACAGACACCTGAAACCTAGTGATACTAGATACCGATACTGCACCCACGTGGCACTATGCTTTTTCCCCACCCCATATTGACCATGCAGACAAGTTCAAATAAATTACTGTGTTTGAGTTGGCTTTATTGCAAAATAACCGCACATTTTGGCCAGCTTTTCTACGAACTATGCCTTAAAACTTGGCTATGGTTGAATGGAAATACCGTTTTTTTTACGGGTGGTTGTTTTTTTGGGTGATTTTGCTGGTCAGTCACGTGTTGCAGCGGTCCAAGGTTGTCCAACTGGAGCATTGTAGCAAAATTTCCATCACAGTTCTTGACAAAAATGCTACAGAATTTAGCCAAAATAAATATTTCTTATGTAGAATATTATAGAGAAAATGATCCAGGGGATGTAAATTTGTGGCTGCAATTGTACAGCACCGTGGTCTTGTGCGCCAGGTGATATACCATTGCTAAAGAGCCCATGCCGTGGAAGTCTGGTTGTTTTGACCAGGTGGGGACTGAGGTCGGTAATTGCGGGTACTAGTTCCATGATCATACCTATTCCAATGCAGAACCTGCCAGGGTCTATCAAAGAGAGTGAATGTAAAACATTTGAAAAAATAACGTGAAATCATCCTTGATTCATGAGATGAGTGTACTGGAGAAGGACCGCTTTATATACATACTGTCTTCTCAGCATAAACATTCATTCCTGAGCATCACATTACACTTACTTACACAGCTAGTCATGCATGCTTGAGCACAAAAAATAAATACAAGGCATGGTCAACTCTAAAAAATGCCAAGCTTCCTATCAGTCTGAGTACATAGTACAAGTTGGAATCCTCATTGTGGGCAAACTCATTGACATTGGCTGCAGTTGTCTTTACCTGTTGGGCCTCGATAAAGGACATTTCCTGATTAGAGTCCAGTTGTTATGCACTATTTGTTGAATTAAGGTCCCTTAGAATGAATAAATAGTGAAGCAGAACAAGGAAGGCTCATGGTCTTTACTTATGCCTCGACCGAGACACAACCTTTCTCCTACAAGGCGTGCACAAGCTGTGGGGCTGATGGAGGCAGAAACGAGCCAGAAAGAAGCGGCTCAGATGATTGGTGTGACCCAAAGTACCATGAATAGGACCTTAAGCAGGCACAGGGAAACTGCCACACGCAAGGATCGACCAAGGACAGGGTGTGCCAGAGCCACTTCACCTGGTCAAGACAAATACATATGAACCATGGTACTGAGTAACAGATTTGTGACGCTACCAATGTGAAGAAAGAGATGCAGCATATGTCTCCTGTGACAGTCTCAGACCAGACCATCTGAAATCGCCTTCATAGTGCTGGTATACGGGCACACAGACCTCTCCACCACACTGTGTTGAATCCACAGCAGAAGCAGGTTAGAATTAATTTTTATCCCATGTATGTGTAGTCCAGAGTAGCTGTGTTCGTGGCGATCTACACTGTGTAGTATTTTTTACCGTTCCACACTCTCGAGACCGTTCCACACGCTACTGCCACGCCCCCCTATGCGCGCGCACATAGGATGTTGATTTCTGTCGTCTGCTATGAAAAGTACCGAGCTGATACAAAAGATTAGATGGATGAGTGGATGAATGATAATATACATGGGATAAAAATAAGACCATTCTCGTGTTGAGTACCATGGCCGACCGTTCTACATGGCACTCGCGGAGCGGCGGATACACTCGGTGGTCCGCCTGCGGCGGACTTCACCTCGTGTATCCTGGCTGTCCGCCGCTATGCTCGTGCCATGTAGAACGGTCGGCCAGGCATTCACACTTGCATAGTTTTATTATTGTGTTGAGCCCACCGTGAATGGAACCGTGAAGACTGGCGCAGTGTGCTGGTCACAGATGAATCAAAATTTTTGCTTCACCCAACTGACAGCCAAAAGTGTACTTGGCGGCACCAAAATGAGCGGTAAGAGACTCTGGCAGTTGGTGCTGGTGGTTTGATGGTATGGGGCAGCATATCCTTTAATGGGAAAACAGACCTGGTGATGATCAATTGTACCATGATCGGCTTGCAATACAGGGGTGAAATCCGGGACCTCATTGTCGGACTGCATGCTGTAGCCATTGGAGACACCTTCATATTGCAAGATAACAACGCACACCCTCACAGAGCTCATATGGTCACAGATAACCTGCGAGATCAAGGCATTGCTCACATGAATTGGCTGCCTTACTCCCCAGACCTAAATCCTATCGAACATATCTGGGATATCCTTGGTAGAGCAATACAAAGCAGGGCTTAAAATGTCACTATACATGTTGAATTGAGTGGACTTTTGATGGAATCTTGGAGGAAACTTGACCAAAGAGACATTAGAAAGCTAGTGTATAGCATGTGGAAACTATGTGATGCTTGTATTTCTGCCCAATGGGGCCACACAAAGTACTGATTTGCTGCTTGTACCCTGTGATAAGACCCATATTAAACTTGACACTTTTGAATCTTGACCCAACCTTGCATTCGTTGTTTTTGCTCATATATACATGACCAGCTGTGTCTGTATCTAAGTGGAATGTGGTGTGAAGGGATCAAGGTCTATGCTGAGATGAAAAAAAAATAATAGGTGGGCGAATTTTCAACTATGAAAAACTTGAAATTTAGTATGGAAAACTTGTTTTGCACACTACATTTATAGTTCCAGTATTTTAGTGCTATCAGGGACCTGCAATTTATGTATACAATAGGTCCCTGCAGTTATAAAAATTATGTCTTTTGTGATTATATTTATTTATGTATTAATTTATTGAAAATTTACATCAATTTTAATTCATTAATAATTAAAGCATTTCAGCTACAAACCTGCGCAAATCAACTTAATATTTTTTTCAAACTTGCATTTCTGCTTTTTTCATGTTGTGGTCCACCATGGAAATATGCCAAGGCAAGATTCCCTAGGTATTTGCTACTCCCGTTTGATGCGTCATAGTTTGGTGTGCTTTCAGCAATTATATTGCACCATCCTGACATATGTGTGCATAAAATAGAATCAATCAGCATTCAGTGATAAAAGTTAAGTACGTTCAGGCCTAGAGATTATGTTAATGTGTTTTTTCTTCTTGTTCTTTTTTTTAAATACACACATCTAATTGTGGGATAACATATCTGTCAATTTTCCGAATTAATAAACATAATACAAGTGCAAAATTTCTCTAAATTCTTACATGTATGAATGCAAAATTTGTCTTAGCTTCATTGGTAACATGGCGATTTTTAAAAATTCATTTTTTACTAATTTTTGCTAATTTTCATCAGAATTTTGTACAATCTGAGGAAAAATAGCCAAATCAGTACAAGAATGACTAAAATGTTGTGATTTCGTCAACCATGTGAAGGCAGGATGCGCGAAACCCATATAAACCTTTTTGCATTCTCAAATTCAAAATCCTCCTGGGGGAATGCCCCCAGACACCCCCATCCCCATCCGTAGCATGCCTTCGGCCCTTTGGGCCGTATAGGTCACATTCGGGCCACTGAAAATAATACGGATTTTTTGGGGCCTCTTGGGTCTCTGACAGAGATTGGAGCAATGGCCTTGGTCGACCAGTACTTGTTTTAGCGAAGGACAGCTAAAGGTACTTTTTTTTGTTCCATTAATTTTAGGGTTGCTTCCTTTTTAGTAGGCTCTGTCAGGTTACCGGAACCACGCATTTATTTTTGTTAGGCCTTTTGTAACTTGGACATTTGTTGAAACATGTTGCGAATGTATTTTCTTTCCCCTTCTACACATAACCTCTTTTGACGTCAGTTTAAATTTTTACCTGGGCTCAGCCGGATGTCCTTGTTAAGAAAGAAAATTCCATATTTGGTAAAGAAATTGAATTAGACATGCAAAACTTATAGGATATATATAGCATGTTCAATGCAAAAAGGTTATATAGTACCAGTGACCTTGACCTAGTTTGTGAGGTTATCGTGCGTGTTAATTTGAAAGAGGTAGTTTTGTAATGACAAGACGTAGCATGGACACCAATGGCAAAGAGAATTAAGCCTCCAGATCAAAATTGCACTCAGTTATATTTCAACCAAAAAACGGTACTTGGTGACTCACTTTTTGCTTAACCGTGACCCAGTTATTATGGAGTTTGGCGGTTCTCCAAATTAATAATTTTGTTTCAAATACTTGAAAAGTTATTACCCAATTTGAATAGACAAACAATGTATGGAAAGACATAGGTGCAATATGGCCATGATGCCAGCAGAGTATTAAGCCCATGCGCCTGTTGTTTATATCTTATATTTATTTATTACTCTTTTTATGTGCAAAAAATGTGTTTACAAAACGTGGCTTTGGTTAAAATGAGCTGCCATCTAAACTATGTCCGTTTGTTATTTCCCTGGGATGACAATATCTATAAAAGGTGTTTTTTTTTTTTTTTTTTTTTTTTCGTGATTTTAGATAATATATGCAACAAGAGACATTCTGGAAAACCCAAATTAAAACTCTTGAGTAATAGATATTGCACAAATGTCTATCTAACAGTTTTTTATATTTTAGCAGAAATAAGACACTCACTCAAGGAGATGAATATGATATTGCCTTAATTTCGTCTGGCAACAAAATAAATATCGACGTGCTTGGTAAAATTTATTCTAAAAAAGATAGATTCTAAATTGGAAATTTTGATGTTTGATAATTACGGCACACATCAAATTTCAAAGCTATTTCTACAAAGAGTATCCATAACATATAATAAAAACATCATCTGGAGTAACATTTCAAACATCTAATAAATGGGATGTTTTTGGATTTGTTTAACATTACAACCTTCACATATTGCGTGTAGGTGGGGAACGTATGGAAAAAAGGCAAAAAGGAATGGTTGATGAGTTTATTCCCTATAAAACATCGTTGCCTCCTTTCCTTGTTAGTTTGTCCGAGATGCAAAAGATGTCGTGTTGCTCACTTAATTCTATGTATGTATAGGTAACATACATCCTGTTTTGAAGCACCCTAGTCCCCACATTTCAGTCTTCAGTTTCATTGTATGATTTGCTGTAATTGGACCTTTAATTAACCAAGTGGAATATCTGTATGTTTTGTGAGGACAATGCAGTTGGGCTGAGCAAAGCCCAGGAAAGTAGCATTTAAAGTGCAGAGAAGTCATGAAATAAGGTGACACTGATTTGGATAGCAGTAACCAAGAATTTGTAGCAAGCATAAACCTGTTCTACAGCAGCAAAGAACACGGGAAGTGAAGTCTGGGGGTTCGAGGAAAATTAACAAGATCACAGGCCGACCTGACATCATCTCTTCCTAATTTATGGTCACCTTTCACTGCTGTCCTTAAGGACAAAGGTAACCTGCTGCAATTCTTGATCCAGGTGTTGTTGTTCGACGCCACACAACCATGACGAATCATGAATTAATTGTTACTGGTTGCTTTGTCAATGACTAAGTAGTGAATTATCTTGCAGAGAGAAATGCAGCTCGTACACTTGTCATGACGAAACTGACGTAAGAATTGTGTCGCATGTGTAGAAGTAGATCTCGAATGTATCGACTCCATGAGCTAACATGTGTCCAGAACTCAACGAGCCTGTGTGACTGCCTTTTGCCACCAATGTCCTTCATTTTCATTCACGGACAAGCATATGTAAAGTGCAGGTGTGGTGTCTAGGAAACGTAGTGATGCCCCACTTGGCGGATTCACTAAAATCAAGAGAAAACCTAAATGAAAATAATCAGATAATGCCAATATTGATGGCAGCAGGGCCACTGCCCAATATTCATCATGAGAACATAAAATGTGGTTGCAAGAATGTGTGCACAAAGAAGTGTAATTGTAACAAAATCTGGCTTCCATGCACCAATAGCTGCGCATGCTTACAGGGTTATTATAACACTTTTAACCCAACTGCTTCAGTCGACAGTGATTTATCATGCTCAGTAGTTCAATATGCACCAATTCTCATAACACTAATTTATGAATGTTGCCTGTTCCGTCGATGAAATGTGCTTACGTAAAGATATGACGTCATCAAGCTCAATTGCTTTCACGGCACTTGGGCATTTTTCAGGTGTGTGTTGCCTTGTATAATGTTACCGAAGCCGTATTGATGATCACTAATTGAACATTGGCCCAACATTTTTCATGTTTACTCGGAGCTTCTCCTACCAATATTCATAATTATAGAGCAGTAGCCCCCCCTCCCCCCGCAAAAAAGGAGTGAGTTTAGGGGCTTCTTTCCAACATATTATACGTGTAAGGAAAGAGGGGACCTTATGCAGTGCAGTAAGTGTTCCAAATGTAGTGGGACTGATATTCTGATTTTTAAATTGTCTGATGAATATAGTTTGTTATCGTTAACGGTCATGTCAGGTAGGCTCAAAGTGTTTAATGTACAGCTGACATATGGATCAATTAGTGTGTAAATTTATGCATATTTGGCTTTCTCTCTCTCCCTCTTTCTCTCTCTCTCTCTCTCTCTCTCTTTCTCTTTCTTTCTCTTGTATCAATAATTAACATCTAAATCAGCTGACTGAGAAGTTGAAATAATTCTGATTATCAATGAGAGAGAAAATAAAACTGTTACATGGAAAACAGCTATACTTACTGTTTCCGTTAGGAATTTCAACGTGATATCTCTCTCTTTTTCTTACTTTCTTTCCCTCTTTTCATGAAACCTTATTCTTTCTCTGATAAATGTAGTAGAATTTTACCATAATTAGGACTGTTTTGCATTTTTACCCTTTAAACTTTATAGAACCATTAGTTACATGTACATTATGCTTGGCTGACTTGCAGATGACTTACAATGGCATACTATATTTTTGGAATTCTAAATTATAACCTTAATAAATGACTTATTAGATAATTTGTGGGATTTTATGCTTTCTTGGTCATTTAAATTTCCTTTCAAAACTACTTCTGGAAACCATACGTGAAAAATGACAGAAATTCTTACAAAGTTTGGCTATTGTAATGCAATTTTTGACTACGTTTTATGTTTTGAGGCCTGATGTCACTTGTTTCTGGCTGATGTTTAACATTTAAACCAATGTACTTGCCAACCCTGACAATGTATTGACTTTTCACCACTCTATTTGCACATTCAAACACTTTTATCTATGAAATAGTTTTAGTTTATCTCCTTTAAAACACCATCATGCCTATAACTACATGTCTAAAACACATCGAATTGTATAATCGTGTTGTTTGGATTCTTGTTGAGATGGTGGTTGCAACCAGTATCTTTTTAAATACTGAATTTTATGACATTTTCAATAGATTAGGACCCTGTGCTTGCAAATTATCTCATGTGTTGCACATTTTGGTCCTTATTTATAAATTGTACAGTCCTGTATGCACATGAATGATGCACATGTTCAAGCAAATTTACTGAAATAGGCCTATAATTTTAAACAAAAGTTTTTTACATTCTGTCATGTTAAAACTAGACATGGCTTTTATGACCCTATGGGCCTTTGCATATACGTTTTGGTCTTCTTTGGGTGAAGACGAGCTATAAATGTATGTGATTCAGCTATACATACCAAGGAACATTGCCTTCGGTTGGAATTGGCTCGGATTTGTTTCATTAGGACTACGGTTTGGATATGGTAATGATACTGTCTAATTATGTCAATTTTTAATGTATTTATCATTTACACATATCACGCATCTTGCAAAATTGCCATTACAAGTCATGTCTTCTACATAGTTAACACTTCTTTAAATGTAACATGCTATGAATTGTATATATTTGTTATTTATGGAATGGTTATAATTTGTTTCAATAGTCTGGCTAAAGATAAATATAATTGGACTACTACTGCTGAGCGTCATTTGATATATTTAGATACATTTTTGCTCCTTTCAACTGAGGCAAAATGGTTGAAAACGGCCAATTCACAGCTTGGCGCAAATGTAGCAAGTAACAATCAGTCTTAAAGGATGTTCAGCCACATGATATAAAACTTTAGCATCGCTGGTGTCTTTCCCAAAGGTGGAAGAACAGAATCTCCTGATGCAGCCCATGGTAGACTGACTAGACTACGTAACAGTGCGAGTGAAGATTTTGATGTTGCACAGTGGTGGTCCACCAATTTGCTCAGCATGAAAACGCAGATGGATGACAGGGGAATGTTCTGTTCAAGGCTATATTAATCTAGTTATTTGAACCGTTTTTTTTTTGTTTAGCTGCCACTTTACTCTTGCACAAAGGTTTCTTTCTGAATTTGGGATAAAGTGAAAGGTAAATAGTTCGTCTCAAACTGATTTCCGATGAATTGAAAACCAAATGCATTTTGTGTTCTCAGTAGTAGTTTGGAATTTTTGACCGGGGACTTGGAACCAGAAATTAGCTTGATCACAATTAAAAGGTATAATTCCTTATGTGAATACAACAATTTTGCTCATAACGCAAAGTTTTAATCCTAAATTGAAGTCTGCTTCAGATTATATGAAAGGTGATACCATTTAGAAAAGCAAGCACTGCTGAGTAAAGTCAGGACCAGTAGTTAAGTTACCCTGAATTTTCCATATTTTGCTTTAAAATCACCTGTATAACTTTTCAACCTTGCAAGTATGCTTGCTTTCAAGGGTATTTTCTCGTATTACATAAAGTACCGATTGACCAGGCATAAAAAAGAGAAAAAAAAAAGATAAACAAAGAAAAACGAAAAAAAGAAGAAAAACAAAGAAAAACAAAGAAAAACGAAAAAAAGAAGGAAAAAACGAAAAAAAAAAAAAAAAAAAATACAAAGGAAAAACAAAAACCAAAACAAAACAAAACAAACAAAAAAACTATGTCTGGTCCATTCAGTGAGCAACTTTTGTTACGATGACGTTTGCAAAATTAAAATTTCAAGCCCAATTAGTAATCTGGTCATAGCATAGTCTTATATAATATATTTTCATATCAATTAACTTCTCAATAATGTGAACCTATCTGATAGGTATCCTTTCATCATCGTCCATCCGTCAACAATATTAATTAACATTTTGACTTCCCCAAAACTGTTAGCCAGATAAACTTGGCGGGAATTTCCCGTGGGCACAACTCTAGCATTTCAAATATTCACGCTGTACAAACTTGTCATTTTGTAGGATTTTTTTTTTCTTGAAGAAATCTGAATAAAATCTGCTCACAAACTGCTTGGCTTATTGCTTCCTCATTGCGTCAGCACACTTCCTGGAACCCACGCCTAAAGTTGGTTAACCGATGGTGCTGCCTTGTTTCTATGTTGTAACATTTTGCAGTGTTTTCCCTATTTTGATCAACTCCAAAAACCGTTACTCACACCACTCTGAAACGTGGTGCACATGTATCTCGTGTGATGGAAAAAAAAAGTTGTTCACTAGGTTTTCATGCACTTGATTCCTCATTTTGAATGGCCTTTTTTCTTTTTCTTTTTTTTTCTTTTTTTTACTCTTTTTGTCTTTTTTTTTTTTTTTTCTTTTCGTTTCGGCCAATGCATTTCCCTTGTAATGATCACAATACAAGTTAATTGGGATTGGAATGGAATGTCACATTTTTGACCTTTTCTCAAAAAAACGTCAAGCAGATTCACTTCAAACTTATTTGGGATGTACCTTGGTTGGGTCTCTACCAAATTCAAATTGTTACAGTCCAATGAGATTTAAAGGTTTTGGAGAAACTTTGCATTAATATCTTCGCAGAATCTTCTCGAAAACAATTTGGCCAATTGTTTGAAAGTTTATGAGAATATTTCGTAGGGCACACAGACGTGTATTTGTGCAGATCAGCCTTTTTTTAATCTCTGGAAAAATTATTGTACATGTTAGATATTTTAACTGGTCAAAAACGTAACTCGGGTTGTTCTGGAACTCAACCCAAATGTAGCTTGTGGGAGGGGTCAATCAAATTGTTACCGAAGTGATGGTACTTTGCTTCTGTGAATTATCTATCTATCTATCTATCTATCTATCTATCTATCTATCTATCTATCTATCTATCTATCTATCTATCTATCTATCTATCTATCTATCTATCTATCTATCTATCTATCTATCTATCTATCTATCTATCTATCTATCTATCTATCTATCTATCTATCTATCTATCTATCTATCTATTATATATATATATTTATTCAGTTATATATTTTATATCTATCTATCTATTTATCTGTCTATCTATCTATCTATCTATCTATCTATCTATCTATCTATCTGTCTGTCTGTCTGTCTGTCTGTCTGTCTGTCTATCTATCTATCTATCTATCTATCTATCTATCTATCTGTCTATCTATCTATCTATTATATATATATTTATTCAGTTATATATTTTATATCTATATATCTATTTATCTATCTATCTATCTATCTATCTATCTATCTATCTATCTGTCTATCTATCTATCTATTATATATATATATTTATTCAGTTATATATTTTATATCTATCTATCTATTTATTGGTCTATCTATCTGTCTATCTATCTATCTATCTATCTATCTACCTATCTCTCTATCTATCTATCTATCTATCTATCTATCCATCCATCTATCCATCCATCCATGCATTCATCCATCCATCAATCCATCTATCTATTTATTTATTTATTTAGGAACCTCTCAGTAAATACATGTATTCCTATAGATTACTATGTACTTGTCGGATGGCGCATGCATTTTTATTGATTATATAGCGTAAAGGGGATTGCAATGGAAGGCCACAGTTTTCACTTCTCCAGACATGCTATTCAGATCCACTTCAATCTTGCTTAGCATATACCAAGATTGTAAAATCTGTCATGATCCAGTGAATTTTTTTTTGTTGTTGTTGTTGTTGTTGTTGTTGTTGTTGAAATTTTTGGCTTCCAATAATACAGAAACCACGAGGAAATTGCTTTGAAAGTACTCAGGGACACTCCTGGTGTCCCTAAAAACCTTGATTTGCACAGAAGGTAGTGTTGAGGTTTTTGCAAAGAATTTTGTGTGTGTTTTTGCCATGTTCGACTTCTCCAAAGATCGGGCTCAGATTGCTCCGAAACTTGGTGTAAAGGTAGATTGATGGATGGGCAAACAAATGTATGCGCAAAGGTAGGTTTTTCTGCAATTTGGGTGTGTGTCAGTGAACGCATATCTTCATATTCATAACTTGGTAAGACAATGGGGTTTGCAATGGAAATTCACAGCCTGTACTGGTAAGGTGTCTAAAGTCTGTAGTTAATGGAGGCTATTTTTATGGTGGAGAGGACCGGTTTAAAACAACCGGTTGCCTTCATTGAGGGACTGCTTGTATCAAATCAGGAGTGAATTTGTTCCTTTATGTTAATGTTGGAAGATGGCTGTTGGTGGTTTGTTAACTCTTGAATCTCTTTGCAGCCATTGTTGGGTTGAAATTTATGAATATGGGTCAAGTCATTTCGGTACTGTTTGCCCATTTCTCACATAATCGTCAAGAGCTTCCATCACCATTTTCTTGTCTTTACACCACGCAGTTTTCTGTTGCTCACTGTATTTAGGCCTTCTTGAAATTAGTTTACACAGCGCATCATTTGGTACAGTAGAGAGATTGCCAGTATTAGTATGACCATGATGATTTGAAGTATAAGGCTATTTATGACATGGAAGTGGGTGCAGTTTTCTTGTAATCACCTAGATTAATTTAAGAACTTTTGTGTGGTTAAATATCTTGAACGCAATAGTTTCTGAATATTTGTATGAAAGTAAAAAAGAAGCACCATCGAGCTAAGCTGGTATGTATGACTTTACCTTCATTATATGGACAGATTCATATAATAGACGCCCCTATGATGATGATGATGATGATGATGATGATGATGATGATGATGATGATGATGATGATGATGATGATGATGATGATGATGATGATGATAGTTTATTTGAACCCCCGTGTTCAGGGAAGCACACAAATACATTGAGATGAATAGAACGAGAATGAATAAAAGGCGTACATAACGTAAAGGGTATAAATAGACCAAAAAAGGATATGATAAAGTAAAGCTTAAAGGGGTAAAAATAAGAGATTTTCAAGCATTACAAGCATGGATGAATAACGGGAACATAACATTAAATGATAAAAGAGACCAAACTAGGATAGATAAAACAAGGCTAAAAGGGATTCGAGGTAACAAATGCTTGCAGGTGGCGGCACACAGTGACAGATGTGTCTCCCGCGGTGGGCTGGGCCAACCGCTGGGTTTGGAGATATTGAGCCCCCGAGGGACCCACGCACCAAATGAGACACCAAGACAAGTTAAACAATATGGATCTAAAAGGCACACGTAAGTAGACTGGTCAAGATATGTTCACTGCGCAATGGCTTTTGAAATGTTCATGGTGAACTAGGTATCTGAGGGAATCGACGACGCAGTTATTACACGAATTGAAGCTGAACTTGTCATCAGATGAACCATTAAGCCATTTTCTCACTGGAGAGAGACCTGTTGCAACGACTCGGTCTACCAGCGTGCGTTTAACACATTTGCCTGTGAGTATATAGGATGTTTGGATTCTACTATGGAGGACTCTGGCGTAGCAATTAAGATAAAATAATTTTTTACCATGTCTTATCGTGTTGTTACACAGGGGATCATTTAAAGGAGGGATGTAAAGCCTGAAGGAGGTACGAGTGAAGTGATTACTTAGCAAAACATGTAATATTCTTGATAAAGGAACCTTGAATGGATTTACACTGATTTATATTAGAATTTGTCAAGATAGATATATCCAAAGCCACACATAAGCGTTAGGGCTCCTACGGAATTCCACAACTGAGATGTTACGTCTGACGACAATCCGGGATAGGGCATAGCTATAGATGTGAGACTATAAATACTTCGTTTGCAGGCATTAACTTTGTCTTGTACATTCTTCGAGAAACCTCCAGAGGAATCTCTAGAAACGCCAGGTACCTCGACTTCATCAGCAGTTGCGATAGTATGATGTCCCAGATGCCAAGTAGGGGTATCAATGAACATAGATTTACCAATGATGATATATTTTAATTTTTTAATCCCAAACTTCAATCGCCAGTGATCAGAATAACGAACACATATGTCTATTAAGGCCTGAAGACCAGTAATGGTCGAACTCATAAGGGTTACATCATCGGCATATGCACAAGATTTGATTTTTAAGTCAAACAACCGAATCCTATGGGGTGCATTTTGATGTTCATTAAATAAGTCGTCAACAAAGATGTTGAATAATGAAGGGGATAAAATGCCGCCTGGTTTCATTCATTGGGTGATGTTAAACACGTGGCGAAAGCCACCTTTCGATCGCAATGTGGCGTCGGGGGATTTGTACCATCCATGTAAGAACAGCCAGTGGTTAGGAGGAATAATTCCCCATAGCTTAAAAAAATACTGTCATGCCAAATACAATCAAAGCATTTCTCCACGCCTAACGTATGCAGATACATCAAACAACCCCTGTCATTAAACTCAGCTGCAGTATCATTTATCATAGAGATTACAAAGGATGTGCAACTTCCTTTACAAAATCCATACTGGTTGTTGAAGCTTCATAATCAGGCTTATTCAAGAGCTCGATCATTTTTGCATTGGAAGTAATAAAAGTAATAGACCTGAAACTTTCTGGTTTATTGAGGTCTAAGGATGGTTTCTTGAGAAAAGGAAAAATTATGCTAATTTTAAAAACCTCTGGTACAATACAAGTAAAGAATGGCAGAGTGTATGTTGGCTATTATATAACGCAGATGAGAGACCGTGCCAGAGGTGCTCTGCTGATATTCCATCAATGACGGGAGAGCCATGAAAATCCATAGACCTAACTAACTGCGGTATTATATCAGGATTAACGGTTTCACTGGTCAAGTGGCCCTTAACAAGGGTTGCCTAGGAGTTACCAAATTCAGATATATGAGAATGATGGCCATCTATTTCTTTACAAATTGACATGACGTTTTTATAAAAACTAGCAAGGGAATATGTAGGCAGAGTGGAATCAACATTCGAATGTTTTTTTTTTTTTTGTTTTTTTTTTTGTTTTTTTTTTTTTGTTTTGTTTTTGTTTTGTTTTGTTTTGTTTTTGTTTATTTTTTCTTTGGTTCTGTTTGCTTTTGGTTTTTGTTCTTTGTTTTTTGTTTGTTTTGTTTTTGTTTTTTTGTTTTGTTTTGTTTTGTTTTTCTTTGTAAGGAGAAGCAGTACTCAACTGGCTGTTTGTCAATAAAGTCTGCCACCATAAAATTGTTAGCTGTTAAAAATCGTACAGTATGCTGCCATGTCTTGTGAAACCCTTACGTTTAAGCCATTTATGATATAATTTAGATGATGAAAGGGGCTGTGTATTGAAATCACTGAAGAATTTAACTGAAGCGGACTGGGGGTTAGAATAAACAATAGCTTGTATAACATCTACGGTTTCAGTGGGTATGGCAGTATTCTGAGAATTACTCCCATTGAAAAAAGGCATGTATACACAATAGATAACTTGTACGAGAGCACCACAATTATTGTATAAAACAATAGTGATGACGCGGTTTGAGTGCGTCGTAATCTCGCAAACTGTAAAAGCTTCATACCTCTTTACGATGATGGCCACGCCACCAAAATGGTTACCACTATAATTGGGTTCTACTTTGGTTCTACCAGATTTCGAAAATACCATTTGTGGCTTATGGGAGTACAAATAGTGACAGAGTTTAAAACTTTTTCGATAGTACTAAGTTCTTGTGGCCGGAGCCACGTTTCGTTGAGACACATAATATTATGTGTTGACATACCTTGCTTTACATAATCTGCAGATTGCATGAAACCATGACAGTTAAAGGTCTCACATGTAATAGTTAAACTGCCAGCAAATGTATGAACCTCGTCATTAACAGCATAAATGACGTTAGTTATTGAAATATGACTCTCTCTGACTGGCGGCTTCAGTCACGCCAACTTGGGTATCCAGGATAGTATGCTCTACTGTACAAATGTCCATATATGTCTTTTTCTTTGTGAACAGGGTTTAACTCTCCATTTTGGGATCTGAAGTCGCGGTCGATATTGCAACCAAGTATGCTTGGGAAGTCCCTATCGCGCTCACATTCCAAGCGGCACAGGACAAGTCCATATGTACGGGACCACAGTCATGGGGAAACGGCCATATGATGCTGCTTTGTCGGCGGTGGCATGGGTTGCGACCCTCTTGTTGCCCGATGGGTAACTTGCCTTGTAGCGGTAGGTGGGTGACTGGGTTTTGTGACGTTGCCCTGCCACGGTACAGTCGGTCGCCAGCCGCATGTTTAGGTGCTTTTCAGGTACAGCAGGCTTCACAGGCTTTGACACTGTAAGTTTTCTCGGAGGACTCTACCTTCAGTTTGCCAGGATAAAAGATCCTAATTTTTATGACTGCAGGACACGGAGATGCTCTATTGACACCCAGTGCTGTGTTAATCATATCTGGTGGCAGTGACACACAAAAAGACTTCCCTTTAGGATATTTAGCCAGTTCGTTTACCTTGTACAGGGCAACACCATATTTCTTAAGATGATCCTGAATGACAATTGTTGATGTTCTCTCGACTTCTGTCACTTTATCAATACTAAACCAGCCGCGCACAGTGCCAAAATTTCTGAACGTATTATTCAGGTCGCCATATGGGTCACTCTTCTTATGCAACTCATCCTGAGATGATGAGGTGGTGGTATCCTTGTGAAGGCGACTTGGCATTAAGATCACTTTTTTAGCAACGCTCCCCCCCAAGGGATACCACGATTCTCATCAGCAAACAACCGCAGATACTTGGCCATTGGTAATATGACCAGCAGCTTGGGTCGTTTGAACCTTATCTGTAGACCTACTAATATTCTTTGGTAGGTTAGAGGCACTGCCAATGTTGTCTTTCAAGGTGGGCTTAGCTTCCCCCCGATATCTCAGTGTTTTATTTTGCAGCTTTAAATTGGCAATGTCACAGTGGATGGAGTTCTTTTCTCTGTTCATATTTGTCACGGTCAACATGAGGTTGGCCATGTGGGAGACCTGGTCATCCCCTGTTGTGTGGGTAGTGGCGTTGCCAGGTAGAATGGAGTCGTTCTGACTTGAATTTTGGCTTCTGGTTATGGAAAGTTTTGCTAGATTTTTCAAAGGCTTTTCATCAGTCAAACTCTCTCCTAAGGAGATGGTATCTTGAAGTATCTTATGCTTAACTCTGCGATTGACGGGGTTTCTGTTTGCATATTCCGTGAACCGTGACTACAATTTTGAACATAGTCCGTTTCTGAGGCAAGATGTTCATCCTCAAAGGCATTAATATCTGTAAGTTGAGTCAAGGGCTTAGATGATTGTACGCCTCGATCGCTTTTGGGATCCTCAGAACCCGTGGCAAGTGTACCAATTGAACAATCTCTCATTGTTGCCAGCCGTATCTCGTGGGTTGGTGGCGAAGAATTTTTCAACAGATCGAGGAAAGTTCAACGTGAAGAAATCCACTCTGCTCACATGGGCTTGAACCCATTGTGCTCATGTGGTGAAATGTCCAAAGTATAGGCAATAAGAGAAAGTTAATAAATGAAATAATACAGTTTTTTGCAGCTGTGGTTTTTCTCACCACCTTCACTAGTCACAGCGCCCCATAGATAAATGAATGGAGCGACCCCTGTCCTAATTATATTAATTTAATAAAATCACCAATTGATGAAATCCTCCTTTGGTGTCTTTCACTCAGTAACTACAGGTTTTAAAAGTCTTTGAAAAGATATGTCATTGACAATATGATTTAATAATGTGTCAAATTCTTTCGTTAGGAATAATTTGCTGATATCTTTTTTGAATGGTTCAAAACTGATAGTGGTCTGGAGTTAAGTACAAGTCTCACTGCACAGAAACCATTGGCATTAATATATTTTCTAATAAAAAGATGGTGCCAGATACGAGTGGAGAGACTTATTAGGATGTTGGAAATGGCCTTACATTACATCTTTGCCTTGCTTGAGTATCAAAGTTGCTAGACCTTACTAACACGATCACCCCATAAATAAGACCACACCTGTGGTAACCATGCATTTTTGAATTCAGACTATCCCCCAATAAGGATCACTTTAGGGACAATTACAAGTGGTATTATTACCAAGGTTTTAGTGTTTTTTTACCGTTACTTAATAAACATGCCCATAATACTAACTTCACAATTTGAACAAATGAAGTATGTTAATATGTACATGCACATTCAATTGCAATGAGTATAAATCTTAATATATTAAACACGATGCATACCGGTTAAGTAAAGATATTTTCTAAAATCAGTATACATTGGACAAAGTTAACTTCGCATTTCGTTAACTAGTCATAATGACCAGCAATCGATTTTTCAAAAAATTAAATGGACCCATTATAAATTCCTGAACATATATCTTCACTTTGGGGTCTTGCCCACAGTAATGGAACTTCAAGAGAAATTCATAGCTATCCCGGTGAAGGTTACTTTGTTGCTTCACATTACATCACTCTTATTCTACCAGGCAAAAGAATTATTTATTTATACTGAACTAACTAAAAAATACCTGTAAATTTAGTCCTAAATAAAATGGTCCTGCTGTTTGGATCAAAATTCCCGTCAGTGCAAAGTTGAGAAATCATCTAATACATGAAATTAACTTATATACAATATTCACGCGCGCGCGCACACACACACACACACACAGAGTTCTACACAATGCCATTATTATCCAGTCCTGTCAGCTGTGTGGCAGTTGAAAGATATTGATGAAGAAACTTAATTGAAACTGCCCCCAGAACACGTGTCCATTTAATTTAACACACACTACCTGCCAGTGTGTTTTTGAATAATCACGCGTTTTAGTAAATTGCCTGTTTCAAAGCAGCATAGACCCAAATGGACTTAGCCATCAGCTTGTTTAAATTAAGGGAGCTCTTGATATGCATTTCTTATGGCTGCTTTTTGCTCTTTATGACAATGATTTCTGTACCAAGTGATGTGTTAATTTTTTAATTATATGAATTATAAAGGCCGGCAAAACGGAAGATGCTGAAATAGACTTAGTCTGCGTTTAAGAACGTATAGCCTCAAACGTCGTTAGCTCAGCTGGCTTGTCATGCAGCAGAGCTTATGTCAGTGCTCTATGTGCATGATATGTTAACAATTCTTATTTGCGATGCTGAACAAAACCGTCATGTCGAAGAAATCATTGCCTTAAACAACCTATTGTACATACTGAATTGTAGCCAACCAAATCTTCCAACAGGACCCCATACCTGTTTTGGCATCCCAAAGTGGCCAGGAACAGTGAAAAGAAAAAGCAAAATGGTGGTTATATAAAACGCATAACTGTTAATCATGGGTCATTATATGATGGACCCCACAGCAAATCATTGCTTAAACAGGTTTGGCTTCTGACATGGCATGTTAGCGTGTCTTAGGATATTTCCAACTGCAGGTCCACAAAGAAGTGATGACTTACAGACATATCGTTGGCAGATATAAGTGGCGTGTACACTGTATACGATATATATATATATATATATATATATATGTGTGTGTGTGTGTATGTATATATACATAGTCTTGTGCGTTTAATCATTTACTTATTCATATTATTGTTTATGTATTCACCTATTTGTCTACCTTGTGTGCCATGTGATATATAATTGTCAACAGAGCGTCTGTAGATACTTCCCAGTTATCACCAATGTCAACGTTCAGATTAGCGTATAATTGTATATTTGCTTATTATTTTTGTATATTTCATGTTATCTCTTTTTGTTGGGGCTTATTCTATTTCAAATAATAAAGCTTATATTATCGTCTTTATCTGTAAAGGCTATATCATTAGCTTTGTCAGAGAATGTCAAAGTAATTTTACTACAAGTACGAAACTTTCTGTGTTAACTTAGAGTACTTCCTTGGACTATTCTCCTATTTATGCAGATGGTTTCAGATAATCTCATTACACTCAATACTGTTCGATAAATTTATTTACGGAGTCAATATTTTTTATTCTCAGTGCAAAGAGAGGCGCTAGTTTATGCATTCTGTTACGTATTGATGCTTTGGCGTGGTTTTGAAATACTATACTATACATATACCTTCACTTGCCACATACTTGCGACATTGTTCCAAATTGTCGAAATGTTGTTGAAAAATTGATGTCTTACTGTAGTAAACCTATTATCTTATATATATATATATATATATATATATATATATATATATATATATATATATATATATATATACCCACTTTCTGTGAGTGTAAGTGTGGGTGCTATCTTTGTCTATGTACCAATTTTAGTGTTCATGTGCAACGAAGGGGTATGGCTCTATCCAACACATTTTATAAGAGTGATTGCACCATCGGTAAATTCCATCTCAGGCCTGCTATAGCACAGGTTGTTATTTACTACTTTGTTGATGCTTTCCACTGAGTTATGTTTCTCGGGTAACTGGATTCACGGCACATTTTTGCTCCCATGCCTCCTCACAGTGTTATTCTATCATGCATATTTTTCATGCAAATATATTTCACTGCATTACACATATGGTTTGGTGGCATTCATCCCTACCGCCCCTCTGTCTTCCACAAACTTCCCATTAGTATACATGTTGTCATCCTTTCCAGTTGTTTGTTTACTGCTTACACTCTGTCTTGCAGGTTGCTAATTGTATAAAGTCAGACAACGGATATGTTTTTAGCTATGTTTGTAATATCTAATTTAAAAAATGTATATTTTACCTACATGAATACTTACTAAATGTTCTCCCTTTATTTTTATTAATGGCAGTGGATGTTCATATTAGTCCTGGACCAACACTAAAGTTCTGTGACATATCTTTTTGTGATCTAAACGCCAGAAATTTGACTTAAGAACTAATGTCAGAAAAAGCCAATATATCTCCTGAATTTGATATAATTTTTGTTTTCGAAACTTTCTTGTCACTCGACTCTCCTGAGGAAACCCCTTCTGCCTAATTTTCACAAAATCATTAGATGCAACCGGCTCAGTGGCGTCGGTGGTGGAGTCACTCTTTTTGTATCCCGATCGTTTGTGGTTAGTGGACGCACTGACCTTGAAATACCTGATCTCGAAATGTTTTCGAGTGAGGTCAGATGACACAATAATAAATTTCTTCTGCTAAACATAATTATCATAAATCCTGTATCCCTTTAAATAATCCTAGTCAAAATAAGATAAGTTGGTGGCGCACAGTCAAGTATTTTCTAAACTGTAACCACATAACCTCAATACCTTCGATATTAGTAAATGATGATCATATAACTGGCAGTTTATCCAAGGCTAAAATTTTCGATTAATTTTTCTCAACAATGCACACTTCACTCTGCATTTGCCTCTCTTCCTGAGTATATTTTACATCCAAATAATACAATCTGGTCAATTGCGATTTCGTATAAGCAAGTTCTGGATACTTTACATAGCTTATATGTTTCTAACGACACCGAGCCCAATGGCATTAGTGCCAAACTTTTAAAGAAAAGTGCACCTTCCATTCATAAATCATTAGCTAAACATTTTTTAATCTATCTTTGAATAATAATACGTTTCCTACTTAATGGGAACAAGCTAATGTTACACCTTTACATAAGAAAAGCGCTAAAAATGTCTGCGGTAATTATCTACCGGTTTCCTTGTAAAGTTGCGTTGGTTAGGTATTTGACAAAATCATTATCAAGCATGTTTTCAACTTTTTTAGGGACAATCAATAGATATCACCTAACCAATCTGGTTTTACACGGGGCGACGTTAAGCAGTTACTTGTAATAAATCAAGAGTAATGTGTTGCTGTTGATCAGCAAAAAGAGGTACGCCTTGTTTTCTTGGACATCAGCAAGGCTTTTGATAAGGTCTGAAACACTGGCTTACTTTACAAACTTGAGAAAAATGGAATTTGTGGGGATCTATTGAGATGGTTATCTAATTATCTTTCAAATCCTCAGCAACGTGTTGTGATTCAAGGACAATCTTCTAGCTGGGGAACAGTGAATGCTGTGGAGTTCCACAGAGCTCTGTACTCGGCCCTCTTAATTTTTTTAATCCACATTAATAATATCGTTGACCTTGTCAGATATAATATCAAGTTATTTGCCGATGACACATCTCTTTATTTAACAGTGGACGATCTTACAACTGCAAGTGAAATTATAAATTCGGATCTTGCGCCTATTGATGAATGGGCAAACGACTGGTTAATTACCTTTAATGCCCACAAAACAGATAGGATGCTGATTACACGTAAGGTTGTTTCTCCGGACTACCCATTTATTACTTTTCAAGGCCACACACTGCAAAATGTCAATACCAACAAACAGCTTGGTATTATAATACGCTCTGACCTGAGATGATCTGACCAGGTTAACAACCTAGCTGCTAAAACTAGAAAGCTTCTTAACATCATGAAAAGCCTCCAGTTTCGCCTGGACTGCCAAACTTTACAAACCATCTATTTTTCTTTGATAAGACCTCTTTTAGAATATGGAAGTCCTGTCTGGGATGGCTGCACATCAACTGATGCTGATAAACTTGAAACAATTCAGTTGACTGCTGCAAAAATAGTTAGTGGTGTGATGTATGGGACATCGAATGCTAAAGTGTGTGAAGAACTTGGATGACAAACCCTGGCCTCTAGTAGAATAGCCAAATTATCAATAATGTAATGTATAAAATAGTTCACGAATTAGTACCTAACTATTTGCAATCTATTATTCCAGATAATGTGAATCAATTTCCTAAATATTATTACACTTAACAAAGATATGATCTACCTCATTTCAGAGCCCACACTGATTTATTTTACAATTCTTTCTTTCTGCCAGCTGTACGCCTCAGGAATAAACTGCCTTTGGAAATTTGAAATTTGCCATCTCTACCCATATTTAGATTTAGATTATGTGATCACTTTGAGTGGTCGAATAAGCGTCCAGATTATTACAATTTCGGTGAAAGATATAGTTCTGCATTGCATCCGCTTTGTTAGCAGTCAGTTGAATTCCCATCTATTCATATTCAAGATGACTCTGCACTAAAGCAATGTAGAGTCTTTTAGTTGCCTCAGTGGGAGCTTTGTAGTGTCATGTTCTTTTTATTACACTCGGGGCATGGTCAGCTTTAATGCAACACTTGGCAACATGCTTTCACCAGTTGAGGGAAGTGTATAATTTGAAGCCAACGTCAGTTTGGGAGGATATCCAATTTAGTGGGGGTATTGTTCATACTGTAGGTAAAAACAACAGGAGCGTAGGACCTGTTGACAGTAAGGATGCTGCATTTGTTAGCGTTGAACTCCATACTCCATATTTTACTCCAAGAGAATATTTTCTCTATGTCATTATGTAGTACAAGTGCATCAGCTTCCGGATTAATTTTCTGAAAGCATTTGGAATTGTCTGTAAAAAAGGAACATGGTTGTGTCCTTTGAGAGAGTGAGGGGCATGTTATTATTATATAGTAAAAACAGGAAAGGTCCTAAAATAGAACCTTGTGAAACACCAGATATGACAGAATTTCATTCAGAGTGAGACCCTTATACCAGGACACACTGCATTCGACCATTCATATAACTAGTAAACCAGTTGTGGATGTGACCATTGATACCAAAGCTCTTTAATTTGTGCAGTAACAGGTGGTTGCGTACAGAGTCGAAGGCTTTGGTAAAAGCGAGATACAATACATCAGCCTGAGTCGTCTTAACTAGATTTTCAACCAGTTTGTGGACAAAGTCCACCATTTGAGTGGCACAAGACTTACCCTTAAGGACGCCATGTTGAAAGTGATGGAGTGCGTTCTTAAGCACAGGAAAGATGTGACTTAGAACACATCGCTCTATCACTTTACTTAAAATACATAGTAATGATATCGGTCGATAGTTATCAACGTCTTCACGGTTGCCTTTCTTATGGACTGGAATCACGTTTTCATCTTTCCCTTGAGATGGAGTTTTACCTTGTTCCGTAGATTTTGCAAAAAAGGGGCTTCCTTGAGGCGGCTAGTTCAGCTGCACATTCTTTCAAGATACGACCTGCCCGATGGCTTTGTTTGGATCAAGGTGAAGAAGTATTTTCTGTATTGCTTCGGTTGAGAATGTGCAGTGAGCCAGTCTCGGATCCAAAATTGTGGCGAATTCGGGGCAAGGCAGTGATTGACTATCTTGAATAAAGACAGAGTAAAAAAAAACGACTAAAGACTGACGCTTTTGTTGCGGGGGTAAAGAATTCCTGTCCAAATCCTTTGCTTATATTAGGTAAGTTTTTTGCACTTGGTTTTTGCTCTAAAAACTGACCAAAACTGTTTGGGGTTTTCATATACTTGCGTACTTAAGATGTCAATGTATTCCACGTACTTGAAAGCAACCAAGGTTTTTATATCATTTGTAAGTTTACTGAGGTTGTCTTTCAGGTGTTGGGAATCCGAATTCTTTAATTTTCTACGCATAGTTTCTTCTTTGTTAGACAAGTGAATAATTTCACTGTCAATCCAAGATGGAGCGGTACTGTCACGCACCTTGACTTTAGGTCCTAAATGTGTTCACCAGGCACCGCTGCAATTTTTCCTCCTATTTATGATTTTTATATGTTTTTTCTGTATATAGACTTCTTGTCTAAAACCGTGATCTAGATTCACTTCAAACTTTCTTGCAGTGTTCTTTTAGGAGGTCTCCACCAAGTTTGTTTGAATGGTCACCCTCCAATGATTTTGTATATATTTTTTTTTTCATGAATCTATTTGTTAATTTTCTGACAAGTCTGGAATATCTTCTTGACCACAGCTGACCAAACTGCTTCAAAACCACACAGGTACAGTCCCTGGGGCCCCTAGTTGTTGAGTTGTACACCAGGTGGTGCTGCAATTTTTCACAATCATAATTGTTTAAACTACAACAGCAGAAACTTAAGCAAAAATTGTCCTCACTTATGGCACATAAAAAGGTGCAAGCTTGAGTAATGTTCCTTTGAAAGCTTTCAATAATTTTTGCTTTTTCTTTATTTCTTTAAGTTTTCCAGCAACATTTATATTTTAAATGAATTGGCTTTAGACAAATTTTAGAAAACCTCCCAAAATGTCATTGGCTCTCAGCTCTAGTACCATAAAGGTCTTTTCATTTGCAACATTGATTTTGTCATCCACTTAAGTCAGCTGAGCATGGGCTTTGTCACACACTACTTTAGTTTAAATATTTCAATTATCCTTGCCAACTCGGATGGCATTTAGCCTTATAATATTTATCATTGAAAATAAACAAACAAGCAAACAAACACACAATTAAACGGACGAACGAACGAACAGATAGATAGATAGAAAGAATAGATAGATAGATAGATAGATAGATAGATAGATAGATAGATAGATAGATAGATAGATAGATAGATAGATAGATAGATAGATAGCTAGCTAGCTAGCTAGCTAGATAGATAGATAGATAGATAGATAGATAGATAGATAGATAGATAGATAGATAGATAGATAGATAGATAGATAGATAGATAGATAGATAGATAGATAGATAGATAGATAGATAGATAGATAGATAGATAGATAGATAGATAGATAGATAGATAGATAGATAGATAGATAGATAGATAGATAGATAGATAGATAGATAGATAGATAGATAGATAGATAGATAGATAGATAGATAGATAGATAGATAGATAGATAGATAGATAGATAGATAGATAATCGGACAGCCTTTCTGCACGCCGTGTAGAGAAGTTAAACATATTTACTAGACAGGTCCCACAGCTGACATCCATACAGTGGCATACAGTAACTTTTAAATAATTTTTATCTGGTCGATGAAAAACTTTGGTTAAATTGAGATACAATTAGATTGACTTCAATATTGAAATCTCGAAACGATTGTCTGATATTTATTTCTTCCACATAATTTCACTGTCATACCATTTCGTATAAAAATTATTAATTTTGAACTAATATGTTTTCGTTAAACCAAATTAACTCTTTACGGATTCAGACATTCTTTTAGCAGAAAAGAAAGATCGAAATTGGTTCCAAGCTTTTATAATGTGTTTATAAACTGAAGGCATATTTTTGAGGTTTGAAGTAACAAAACAACGGCTTTGAAATAAATCACAAATAGATATTCCAGGAAAGAGTTTTTGTAGAGTTCTTAGCAATTTCATTACATAATATGCGTTTGACCCATGAAATAAGTGGCGATTTACACTGTAACTCAGAGTTAGGAACTTTAAAACCACCACCCAGTGTTTTCAGATACCTAATTAACATTTTTAACTTTCGAGATATTTCTGCCCCATATAAATGTGTTGATTGCGTTTTGTACCTTTCTAAGCATATCAGTGGTAATGAAACATTTGAGGCACCATAAATCAATTTTAGAATACCTTAAGATTTTATGACCAGAACTTTCCATATTACTCAGAGATCTCTCATTTTTCAAATGTTTAAAATATCAAGACAAGACATACTGGCCACCCAAAACTCATGTTTACGTCATTTGTGCCGAGACAAAACTTCCTGACTGGCCCTTTGTTTTTAGATGTCACAGGGCCCATGTATGTACGAAGATGTAGCTTTCAGGAGATACGTTGCCTGTATCTTTTAAGCCATTGAACGCCTAAATCTCCAGAGCATTTTGACAAAGGGATCAACTGGTGCCTGAGTTGACGAGAGTCCGCAGCATTCGCTAAAAGGTGAAATGAATATTTGAACACGAGGGTGGTTAACATATTTAATACCTACTAACATATAAAGCAACATTTTTATATGAGATAAATGAAGTACCTGTCAGATAAATTATACTCTGTTGTAGCAGTACATTTACAAACAGAACAAACCACATTGAAATGTAGAGTTATCAGTTCATTTTAGCAGACAGAGTTATTTTACACAGGCTTGTCTAGCACCACTTATTAATATATAGCATGCTTGTAGTATTATGTCAACATTTGTATTTGCAACGAATATATCTTAATCGTATTATATTTCAGCAAAACGGCAGGATTTTACACAGCCCACTGACTAAGCGAATTTAGACTTTTTGGGAAACCACACTTTGTGACACATGATTTCCACATGACACATCGACGTGGTCCTACTGGAAACCCTTGTCAATTATTGCCACTGTGCATTGTAATATGTATATATATATGTATATGCATATAACCGCAGTATCTTTTTGTTATAAACTCTTCCTTTCTTGACCAATTGCTGTCCAATTTGGGTAATTGTATTGTATATAATTATATATATGACAGGGACCGGTGTAATTTCATCACATCTGGTCCCTAAATAATATTTTGCATGGTATTGTGATCAAATTTGCTTCCTTTGATAGGTTTTGTAAAGACCTTTTGGCCAATCATTCACCCACGAAGAAAATGAAATGTTTGGATATTGATATTCAGCCTAATGGTGCTACCATATTGATTCAAGACATTAACAACTACCTTTCAGTCAAATAGCGTGTCGACATTAGACTCTGCTGAATCCACACTGTGTGCGGTAGGCACGTAGGGATAGGTAGGTGTATTAGATACCCTCACAAGGTTTGATAGCTTCAGGCTTTGTTCTTTTTTGTGATATATTTTTACAAAGAAATTTCGACAAAAAACATAATCGTGCTTATTCAAAACATTGTGCCAAATTGTCTGAAGATGACATGCATATACTTTCTTACAGCACCTTACAAACCAGTTTTTGCCACGGTAAAACAAATCAGTGTCACAGTAACATGTACTTGAACAATTAATTAGTAATTTTCTTTTGAGTGTGCCATTCAGATAACTAGCCTTGTCTTATCTACCTGGGAGCATTTTCAAAAACATCTGTTTTAAATCATCTGTTTTAACCCATCACACCCCAAGATGAACTCGCTCCTCATTCTTGTTATCTATTATGTTGTGGCAATATAGTTCGGCATCTCACCCATTAAGGGAAACCATAACATGGTGACAGGAGGGTAGCTTGTGTCTGGAGCTATGGACCACCGTATGAAAGAGATGCTACTTTGTTTGATAAAATCTGAGCGGATAATTTCTCGTCAGCTCTCAGACTGTAAACTAACCATCTTGTGGCGTCAGCATGTGTCTGTATGTGTCTTTCCTGTCTTAGTTGCAATTGTTTTGTGTTGTGGCAGCAGTTTACAGTGGCCTGATTACTAAGCATTCATTGGGTGACGTTGGCATTGAAAGTCCCGTTACTGTTGACGCCCCAGTCATTACACTACATGCCTGCTGCAAGCGCATAATACAAAGTCTGGATAATCGTTTTGAATGATTTGCTTCAACACCTTGTAGTTGTTATGTTTTATTTCATATCAACCCGGTGGTTTCATGTGGCCTTTGATAAAGTTTCCTGTCAAGTGGATTTCATGTAAATGTTAACAGATATGGTCTGCTTGGAATTTTCCCCAGTCTCCATTGTTATCAGAGACTATTAATTGAATCCTTAAATTATTATTCTATTTTAAAAAGTAAATTGATTTAAAGGGAGAGAGAGAAAGAGAGAGAGAGAGAGAGAGAGAGAGAGAGAGAGAGAGAGAGAGAGAGAGAGAGAGAAAATATACTAGAAGGAAGCCTAGCCAGCCACCTCCCTTCTAAAGTATATGTACGTGAGAGAAACTGAGGCAAGCCCAGTTATATATAGATCTCCTCACAAGAATTTGAAACATATGCACACATGTAAATTTTACAGTTTATTTAGATGGCAGCTTGCATATGCAATATAGCCCAGAATGCAAGCAAAATGTACTGCGGGTAAAAAAGATTAGGAAATAGAAAATTAAAAAAGGATACAATCAGCATGCAAATAACAGCAAGTAGATCTGACACCCCCCAAAAAACATACATATATACATACATACATACATACATACATACATACATACATATATATATGTATGTATATATATATATATATATATATATATATATATATATATATATATATATATATATATATATATATATATATATATATATATATATATCCTATCATTTGTACATTCTGCCACAAATGTAACAGTTTGTAAGGTGATATCGTGATATTTACAACTTAGTAGGTTTGTACTGAGCTGACCCGCAATATCAATCAATGTGGAGGTGATTCAGGAAGTCTATATTGCCATCCTAATCTGCTTTATTTATCTTATATCTCGACATATGGCCCAGAACTGCACACAAACACATCATCAGCTGATCATCTGTTATACTTCTGCTCATGGCAGGTACTTTTGCAGTTTTGCTATCAATTAAGTAGGAATAATTGTGCGGCCTGCATTACTTTCATGCACCCTTTGTGATATCTAAAACTGACAGCACTTTGGAATGCCCCTGTCATTACAGAAAATAATCATTTTTTTTTCTTTTCGTCAAGGTTTTATGAGTGGAGTGCACTTATTTCTACGCGTATTATTCAACTTTTTGGAACAGACTGTGGTACCGCCAGCCACTCTCAGAACAAGTACAACATGAAAGGCAGTACTTATTCTATCATAAACTTGTTGACAGGACAATAATCAACTGGCATAATCGACTGATTTGCACGCTAAGTGTTTCTTGATCCATGTAAATACCTGGCACTGACTGAAATACTGGGGCGGGGGACACAAGTATGAATTTTAGTAAATATCAGATTGATATTTGGGCAACATTACTGACTGTATGGTTAAAAAAAAAAAACTGAGTTGTACGTCATTTGACCATAGCTTATATTCTAGTGCTTTGATGTGCACCGTCTGTACATTATGAAATTTATATTGTCCACATGCATAATAACAAACGAAGATTTTGTTAGTTTTACTTTGTCTTCAAAAACTACAGGCCGTGAAGTATGTGTCTTGTATGGGAGGTGATTTAAAACAGTACAAATGAAACAAAAATTCACTAAAAATATAAATCAAGTGTTTTATTAAACAAAAGCCCTAGACAGCCCTGCAAAGTACATCGATTTTGAACTTAGTCTGGCAAACCTTTCGTTATACATTTTCGTATGCATTGCGAAAAAAAAGAAACAGATAGCTATAGCTTCTGTAAGAAACACTGATGGACAGATCTAATAAGTATATAAAAAACAAAGGCTTTGTTTAGGGTATCAGTAATTACAAATCAGAAAAACAGCCCTAGGCAGCAGGATTTACGCCCAGGTGGACTTAAAGAGTTTTCCCATTCCCGTGATAGAAGCTTTTAAAATACTAGCAATTCTGTAATGGCAACAATGTATTAAGTAATTTTAGGATAACTGAAAATGATATGATATTGTAATAATTCGATTTGTCACTTTCTTAATCAACAAGCAGTAAAGTTTTGCAAAGCCAAAACAAAAACAAACAAAAAACAAGAAAACCACAAAACAAGAAAATATATAAAAAAGAAAAATATCCAATAACTGTTGCCAGATGTTTACTTGTGAAAAAAATGTTGCCATAAGTGGTCTTGTAAAAGTGCTGAACGTACTAAGCACAAACGCAGGCACGAAAAGATAGAGTGTAAACAAATATGAAAAGTATCACTGTCTGTAAAAATCATTGGTGTAGTATTCTTGTTTAAATATAAATTAATGTCCCCAGTACAACGTATTCATTAATCAATCAATCCATCACACTCAAAGAATTTTTTGTACACAGGCGTTTGCTGTAAGATTATAGAAGACATATCTGATCTATTGCACTGCTACCCATGGGCACATTCATTATTACATGCTGAACATTGATAACAGCTCCGTCCTAGATATGGCAATTATTTTCTTTGGACATACTTATGCATGGTTAAATGTACTTGAAACATACATTTTCAATAGATATTCATTTTTAAAATTATATTTTATTCAGATACATGTACAAATAAAACCAGCTAAGGCATTGAAGCTTGCTGAACACTGGCATCAGACTTGACATGAAACGAAAGCTCCATGTTCAGATATTTAGCAGCCAGACACACAGTTCCTCGATCCATAAAATTATCAACTAACCTAGAGAGGTCGGAGCTTTTCATTGCCTGCATAGACTTGACTTGCCAAAATCAACGTATTACTTTCACCCTCTGAATAAAGAAATATATGTGAACAAGTTTAAGCACCTCCACGCAATATAGGCTAGCTAGATCCAGTATTTTTATTCCCACTGACGTCACAACCACCACTACGAGATCAGAAAGATATTGTGAAGCAAAGGACGGTATGCATTGAAGACCTAGTGAGAGTTGCTCACATTTACAAATACTTGTATTGAATTCATTCAAATGCTTAACGGTAAGATGTTGGTGTGTGGAGGTTAAAAGGACATGTACGAATTTGGAAATATACAGATAACACACACACACACACACACACAGACACACACACACACACACACACAAACACATATAACCATATATATATATATATATATATATATATATATATATATATATATATATATATACATACATATATACATACATACATACATACATACATAATCACATTACTCTCGGGTAAGCACATATTCTTATTTCTCTTGGGCTTCAGCTGTGAGCACTCTCGCCCACCTGTTAACATTTTACTCGTGAGCGTGATACTGTCCACGGAAATAAATGCAGCTCTGTACAACTTCCACAACATATCAGGTATATAGAACTCTTAGTCCCTTTTGGTGACCCCTTCACAATATTGTGAAATGTAAGTCCATTGTGGCAATGGCCAAAACAATTTAGCAGCATTCAAAACGCGTGGTCTTTATAGGAATTAGTGTGAACTATTCGGAGTCATGTATGTTGTACCAAAACAATACAAGTGACGCCGCCATCTATAGGTCACATTCATTATTTTGAAAAATGGCAGGGTAATTTTGGAGGATATGTAGACAACATATATATCATTTTTAGGAAATTTAATATTTCAGTATACGGGAAAGCTAGCTATACTTTCTCAAATTAAAAGGGGAAATGCGTTTCGACAAATAAAAAAAAAATGTGGTGCTATTTTCGGCCAGTTGAAAGGTGCGACGGGCTGTTGGTTCAAGATCGGACTCATGGGCAAAACATGAACATATATGTATTTCTAGTATTAACTACATGCCAGTAAACTTTAGACCAAATTCTAGGTTAAGGTTTTGTATAGTAGTTTGTACTGGTCATTATTCATCCAACGGTGCCGATGAAGGCTTTTCTACATATCTATCTGTCTGATCTTTTTTTCCTAACAATGGTTATGGGGATAAGTAGACATGCGTTTTCTCATTATCAGCCAGGCAATAGGTGCCGAAGGTTCCTGATTCAAAACTACACCCATTGGTTGTCAAAACATAATTACATCTGAACAAATAGTTCAATATGTTCTTTACAAAAACCAGAGGTTATAAAACTTTGGGTCTCCTTGTATATATATATATATATATATATATATATATATATATATATATATATATATATATATATATATATATATATATATATATATATATATATATATATATATATATATATATATATATATATACACATATATATATATATATATAATATGTGAAGGATATACATTGCCTGATATGGGTACCATAACGTACTTTCTGCATGGCATGCCGGGAATGCAACTCACGAAATTATGTTTTCTCTGATAGTTCTTATTTTAACCTAGTGTTTCCAAATCTATATCCCTTAAGAGGAACGCCACACAGATCTTAACGCTGCTGTACTGAAGTTACAAATTTTAAGTGCACCCAGGAATGCACCCATTCACACTTAAGAATCTTGATAAACTGAGATGACTTTACTGTGAGGAGATTGGGATAGTATAGCCATAGAGGATATGGGTACCGATGCGGGCTCTATTGCTATTGTCTTCCATTATCTGCTGGAAAATGTGTATGCCAAGGGCCGATTTTTCAATTGGTACTGTAGAATTTTACTAAACCTGGAGCAATGTATCATGTCACAATGCGGTGCTCCACTCATTATGAAGACTGAAGATAGGGATGGAGAGAGACAGACAGACAGACAGACAGACAGACAAACAGACACACAGACAAACAGAAAAAGACAGGGAGTATCAAGATTTATTACAAGAGAAATCATATGAGAAACATAATATTTTCAAAGCCATACAGGAAGTTCCAAATCAGGCTAAGGACCCATATGCCAATATCTTAGTGCTTCCGAGTTCCATGCGGTAGGTAAATTAAGCAGAAGAAACGCATGTTATCTTTATTTCCGTCCCACATCGTAGTGATTGCCATCCTAGGGTATGGATAACGAATGGAGGCAATTCAGCAATTCTTCCATTTCGTGTGGTGACTGCTGAAGCCAAATGAAAATGCAATACAAAAAACAAAAAAAAACAAAAAATAAAATAAAAAAATAAAAAAAAATAAAAAAAACCTAACAGACAAAAAAAAAAAAAAAAAAAAAAAAAAACAAAAACAAAAAAAAAATACAACCCCAAAAAACAAAGAAAAAAAAACTCAATTACTGCATGTATTCTGCATATACCGACATCATGGTAACCAACTAACAAGCTATTCGGCACGCCGTAGTTCATACAAATATAAATAGACAAGCAATATACACTGGTTGTTGATGTGTTTTGAACATTAGACGGTTTCAATAGTAACTTGTAGACACGTAGAGTAAGAGTTAGACTTAACAAAACTACAGCAAAACCAGAAAACAGTAAGGAGGCAAGAGACAATAAAATAATATGATATAGCTAATGAATGATTAAATATTGTTTCCGCAGTAATGTTATTACTCTGTCCCAAGTGAGGGGGGAGTCTATTATATTTTGTCGGATTGTCTATCTGCCGTTTTGTCAGTGTTCATGTCCGTCCACAATTTGAGGACGATATATGAAGACACCCTGGCCCTCCGAAACTAAAGGTTATGTTATTTGTGCCAAGGCACCATTTATCGACCCGCTAATTTTTACGTTACAGCACTCATATGTGTGCAAAGCTGGACCCATCATGAAATGATTTGCAAATATCTTTTTAACCATTCAATGCGTTAATCTCCAGAGCTTGTTGACAAAGAAACCAACTAGTGCCCAATTTAATGTGAGTCAGCACCATTTGCTAAGAGGTCAAAAAAATATTTGAAGGTCAGGATGGTCAACAAATGATATATCTACAAACAATATAAGTGAAGTATTTATGATATACATTTCACTCTTTGTAGCAGTATATTTTTAAACACACCACGTTGAATTGTGCAGTTATCAGTTTATTTTCGCATACAGGATAATCTTACAAAGGCTTGCGGACGCTGCTTCTAAATATATTACATGCTGGTGGTACTGTGCTTTCATTTGTATTTGCAACAAATATGTTCGAATTGGACTGTATTTCGGAAAAAAAACCGATAGGGTTTATACAGCTGGCATTTAAATCTTTATATGTGAAACCACACTTTGTAGTACGTAATTTTTCACAGTACATATCGTCGAGCTCACACATCCAACACTTGTCAATTATTGTCATGCACATCGCAATATATATTTACATAGATATATTGACCCATTTGGGCCTTTTTAATGCATATATACATTAATGCATATATTTCTGATTTTTCTAGATTCCCTTCTAGCTTGGCAAGGATATGCTGAAATTGTGATATGTCTGTGCTGAGTCCTTCTTAATTGCTCGCTCTAATAATATGGGTAATATATAATATATATATATATATATATATATTACCCATATAATTAATGTGGCCTGTGTGTGTGTGTGTGTGTGTGTGTGTGTGTGTGTGTGTGTGTGTGTGTGTGTGTGTGTGTGTGATTCATAACAGTACCACAAGCACTTGACTGTGGTTTAGGTCAACGAAGATGAAGTTACTCTGACGTCAGTGCGTAGGCCTACGTTTGGATTCAGTGGTTGAGTGACAGAGCTGTGAGTTCGTTGCCCATACACTTACATGTCTGTTTACAGGTGACCATGAACCGGGCAGTGAGTGTGGTAAACGACAAATTGACCTACATGTTTTTGAGCAACTACAAACAAATATTAAAGACACCAACTTAACAAACAAACCAACAAAAAGCTGCAAATAAAAAAAAAAGCAATACAGTTTTAGTTGTTGGTTTGTTTGGGAACAGCATAAAAATTATAATGACTGTGCCAGTTTATTCGTGTTGGACGTGAGCCCTCAGTTTGCGTTTTCGGCATGAGCCATTGGTTACTAGTCGAGCAGCTTGAAGTGGAAAGAAGCGTGAAGTAGTGTACATTACAGCGGTCTTTGTGTAGCCAATTTTGACTGTGTGCTCTTTACAAAATATACTAATTTCGACGGACAACACGGGCATGGATACAATGCCTGTTCTCACTCGTGTTTCGCAGAACATATCTTTTAACGTGTGCTTATAAAAGAAAAATAAAGAAAAGTAAATGTACGTTAATCACCAGGCAGCAGTTCCATGATTCAGAACTTAAGTAACAAAATCATATTGCGTAAACATTTTAAAAACATTCAGCTGAATATAGTGAACTATTCTTGGATAATGTTATAACCATATTAATGTGTTTGGTGTTGGAAATACCGCGATAAAATTAGGTGGAAATGGAATCACAACTTTACAATAACATAATCACTCAAAAATGACAGGCTCTGGGCAATGGTTGGCAGCTTATGCACAAACAGATGCCATGAAACTCCTTGAAAATCATATTTTGTTATGAAATGAGTTGACTTTGATGTGGATAAAACTTGCCATGGAAACCAATACCTCTCCACTTGTTACAAGTTTAGGATTTGTTCGTTAAGTTGGTGGCCATTGCAAACACACCACTTTCTCAGTTTAGGCACACCAGAAGATTCTGTGACTCCACACATAACAATTTCAAACAATCATGTACAGGAATTGCATATACAGAAGCAGTGTAGCTTCTCACACGAACTTTAGCTGATCTCCATCTATGTCTCTGGTCGTTGCTCCTGTGGCCTGCTTTTCTTTTTCTTTTCTTTACTTTTTTTTTGAAATCAAATAAACACAAGAAGCAAGAATGAAAGACGTTTGGCATATTGAAATAAAAAAACAAAAATATAATAATAATAATAATAATAATAATAATAATAATAATAATAATAATAATAATAATAATAATAATAATAATAATAATAATAATAATAATAATCGTGCAAACACTCCTTGATCCGCTGTTGATTTCAATCCATGCAAGATTTTATTCTTCTTTCAATAGGGAGCCAAATGATGGCCATGAACAGTTTAACTCTTACATTACTAATTTTGGGGGTTTTTTTTGCATGATAGGCAGTATTTTTAACTGCCATTCTAGCACGATAATCTTATTCTTGTTTATTAGAAAACATGCATTCAATGTGCATGTAGATGTGCCTTATGGCGAAAAGAGTATAATTTAGATTCAGGTATACTGCAGTGAACAAAGCAGGAAGCGCGTTCCATATGTCATTGTCTTCAAGTATACAGGTCAAGAGATTGGTCCTAAAAATCACGTTTTTTTCGTCCGTCGCAATAAAAATTACCTTAATTGGTCCTTTCAATTGCTATGATTGTGTGTACCAAGAAATATTCTTATCTTTTTACCACTCCATGTGACTTCAAATTTGCCACTTTTGGACACTTAAATTGTTCCCAGGTTGAAAGCATTGCCATGAAATCAAATTCCGACCATCACAAAATCTCATTTATGGCTATCAAGCTGGAATCGGCATATTCAAGACAGTCTTAAGCTGTATCCATGATAGTCTTTTCTAATACAAAATGCGTGTGTTTAAGCCCAATGATCCAAGGAAGGGTTACAGAAAATCATTTTCATCCAGTTTGAAGACTTTTACATGATTTTAGACATCTTTCAACTGTTTCAAGAATGCAAGCTTTTATCACTTCCATCCCTCATGCTGACATTTGGAACATAATAAACACACCCTTTGTCATCAAATTCCGTCCGTCACACAATTGGCGATTTTGTATTTGACACAGCATGTGCAATGTCATCGAATTACTTTTTCACTTCCCCTTTTTTTCTCAATTTTGAAAAGAATAAAAAGTTGATTTCTTACAGCCTGATATCCTTTGCACATGTAGATAATTGTGATAATTAAAAGAAGTTACCTTTTGGAAGTTTGCACTGCTCGGTTAATTTGCATTACTTAGCACCTCTGCCATCTTGTATAATAGTTTTTCCTCTTAAATGTGCCCTTTGGTCACTTTCTTCAGTGCTTCGGAAAAAAAAATCCTTCTGTTTTTCAACAAAAAAAAAAAAAACCCTTGAGAGCTATTACATGAACACTATCCCTAGTATATCCTCAGTATACACACATCTCACCAATCTCTTAAAAAAAAAACAACGTTACCTTAGTTCAATTCTTACTATTAATGTTTCACATACAGCTCTTTGGCTTGCCTTCTTTCTTTTGCCGTTTAATGTTTTATACATTTCCGTGCCCCCTTTTTGAAAAGACAACTCTACATATGGGATATGGATATACATTACCTAATGTATGTACGAGCATGCCAACTACTTTTTTTACAAAGCAAAAATCAATTTATTATGATACTGGTTTTCTTGAAGACCAAGAATACAATTGTTTAGTGATGAATTAAATGGTTTTTTTTCTTTTTTCAAAACAGCAGCGTTCCCGTTGACGACTTGCATTACACAGATGTTCAACCCTTGAGGTCTGAATGAGTCTTGCTTTACGGGTGCCACAAAGATAGGACTCTATGTCTGCGGGATACTGGAGTTGTAACAA